>JAKUCV010005957.1:0-36485 GCA_028386065.3 Turnera subulata
TAATTGAAAATCATATTTTATTAATTTAAGAAATATAATTCTTGTTTTATAACGCATGAGATGGTGTTATTTAAAATTAGTAGAAAAAGGTAACAAATGCTAGACTAACTTCAAATCGTTTAATTCAAAATTCATCTCAGCCAACCGCAATTGAACATCGACTCACAAACCCGGTAAGTTTAGAAAAACTCGTATTGAATACAATCCCATGGGCTGGCTTTTATATATGGTAGGATTTTGCTATTATCCTTGCACAGTGGAATAAAAAGCAATCACCCACAGCCATCTACACACAACGAAGCCGCACTTTGAGTCACAGCCCAATAACCACAGCAAACCTAATCTACAGTAATTCTTTCGGCTAGCTTCCAATCGGCTTAAATTAAATAAGTGTCCCAATTGTAAGGGGACAACTAAATAGGATAGGTGTAAGAATTTTAAACATAAGTGAATGAGTCATCATCTTTTGTTTCATGAGAATAAGACATGTGCCATTAATATGCACAGTCATTCTAATTTCCAAGTCCACGTGCATGCGAGAGGGAAAGAGTGTGCGTATTGCTTTCTTTTTTTAAAAAAAAATCTCTTCTTATTTTATTATTTAGTTTGGCAGGAAAAGTGGGTTTCATCCGGTCGGTTTAGTTTCAAATAAATAAGAAGGAACCAAAGACAAAGCATCATTCAGTCACCGGGCTGTCATTTTAAGAACACCCAAAATGAACAGTAAAAACCAATACTTTGAGTCGCAGCCCAATAACCCCAGCAAACCTAATCTACAGTAATTCCTTCAGCTAGCTTTAATATATAGTATGAATATGCCTAAACTTGCCCAATAAGTAGAAGGTTTGAAACACACATACTAATAATTTAAAATATGTCCAAACAAATCTAGCAATATTTATGACATGCCTAAACATGCATAATGAGAATTGAAATACACCTAACCAATTGAGAGCCTACGAAACCTATCTAGAATGTACCTAACAAATTTAGAATTTACACCCTAAGAATACCTACCTGGAACAGAAACATGCGTATTTACAATTGAAACGTGCTTAGATGTGCCCGATTGAAATTGAAACATACCCAATTAGAAGCATTAATTACATGCCAAAAAAAATTTAATGCCCAAGAGACCTATTCGTTGACACATATAGTTTTTTCTTCCCTAATTTGATATACCGAATGCGACAAACATAAAGTTGAATACGATTGAAAATTAAGAACTGAAATTGGGAATTGGCTTAACAAAATTTAGGAATTGGAATTGGAAATTTGATTTTTTTGTAAGAACATTTGTTGATTTATTTCCTAAATAATTAACCTACGTTTATTACACCGAATGAAAAAAGTCAAAAAATGAGCTCTGCTTAAAACTTTTTCTGCTTGGAAAGAATTTAGTAGCTACAATCCCTTCTTGAAGTCTTTTTTTTGGAGATTTTTAATTGGCTGCAAGAATCTGATTATTTCCGTATCAATTGACTCATAAGTCATAATTATTGGCATACTTTCTAGTTCATAATTATTGTGGTCTTATCCTCTTGTAATTTTCTTCCTTCACTTCATTTACGTTATTGTTCATTCAAAGATTTCCGCAATTTTGACCATACAAGTATCGGTTTTCTATTAGCATAAAAAAAGTATCGGTTTCCTCTGGAGGGAAGTAAAGGAACGTATCCTGTCTGCGAAAAAATACATCATTAGGTATTAGGGTAGGTGACAATTTTTTTTGACATCAAAATTACATAAATAATTCCAATCCCATTGGGATCGAATATGACACTTTGAATTCCAATCAAGAAGAGATGTCACTAGACTTTGACAGGTTCATCCATTTTTTGCTCTAATCGAAACAATTATATAATATAACCCACGAGTATCGGATGTTATTAACTTATCAGGTCGGATTCGGATCACTTAAATAAATTTATGAATGACTAGAAAAGAGCTCTAAGCATGGTACAATAAAGATATATAATATAGGATTTTTTATTTGTGCCTTTGTTCTAGTTTTTTTATGTTTCCTATCTAGTATCCGGAGCTTTGACCCTACTAATCCGGTCGACTCGGGTCGCGCACCTGGGTATGGTGGGTGAGTCTCTCAATAAATTTTTTTTGCATACACGAGAACTCGAATCTGAGACCTCGCTTAAACAGACCCAAGTCGCTTACCACTTGGACCAACCCCACATTAGTGCCTTTGTTCTAGTTGTCTTGCCGGTCATGGCTTTATCGACCTAGAAAGAAGTATTTCAAATTCAGATACCTAATCAATAAGGCAAGGAAATTTTTTGTAGTGTCTTTTCTTTTTGATACTAGATTATTTTTCCTTATATAAAGTTCATATAAGATCTTTATTTTAGTATAAACACTTCTTATGCAAGGTTCTTGACTTGCTATTGTTAACGCCACCTCCAGTGTATCCTCACGTCAGTCATATTCTGCTCATGAGTTCCTTTGTCGTTATAGTCACTGTTCCCATGTGTTTACTGGTCTGGTCTGGCAACAAATATAAATGGTATAGCCCATTCTGTCACTCAATTGGGGCTTATCTTCTGGTGAGCAAAAAATATGGGAGATGGGACATCCATGCAGGCTAGGCTGAGTTATGAGTAGATATGTATTGAATGATTCTATCATTAATTCGATGAAATCTATCTTTTGGGTTCTCTAAACAAAAATAACACAAGGAAGGAAACATTGAATTTCCAAAACATAAAAGAAGAAATCTCTTAATGTAATAAAACAAGTGTTTTAATAGAGTGAAAATTAAGAAGAAGATGGAAGGCAGGAGATGGAGAAGTAAATGACTCTGAGAGGACGAAGAAAAAGGAGCTCAAGCTCGGTATATTTCATTACTTAACTTCACTGCATAATACATCAATATTTATATATGAAAAGAAAGGGGGAAGGGGCCATTAGGTAGTCTGATTATTTTTTAGGTGGGTATGACATCCACATGCCGTTTCATAACACTCCCCCTTAGATGTCATTGTATATTAGGTAGAATACGTTTATGGAGTACTGCCTCATTAAAAACCTTACCAAGAAAAAACTCAGTGGGATAAAAACTTGGTGAAGGAAAAAAGAGTGCAGTGCGTATTCTACTCCCCCTCATTTTGGCCTCCATTGATTGCTTGATGTTGTTGCACGTCAAACGCCCTTGTCAGCTTCTGGTGACGTGTATTTTGTCTGATCATTACTTCAATTGGACAGAGTTGGCAGCATTATCTTCATGTTTTTGTTGTCGTTGGAGCGTCTGTCTTGTCATCTTGCTTTTGTAGTCCCAATGATATTGCAATGCCATGTGTAAAGTTGTAGTTGATGTCCTTCTGTGCTTTATGTAGACTAAATAAGGGATCTACATCTGCAAAAGTCAACCATACTCTCTTTTGGGTTTATAGGATTACATATTTGTTATTTCCCGAAGATAAGAGCAAATACATATCTTCCCAATAGGTCCTAAGTCAAAAGCTTCAGGCTTTATGTTACAAGCAATACATATTGTACTCAGACAGGGTACTCCAGGACCTGTTTAATAGCATGGTATTTGGAAGCTTCTTCTGGAGTTCCAATCACTAAACATAGCAACATAAATTTATCCATACTCATAATGATCATGTAAAGATTAACTCCAAATTCTGTAATTTCTCGGGAATTAGTTGCTTCAGGCAACTTGGATCCTTCAGGGATCTTCATGTATATTTCACGACTTATGGATCCATAGTAGGCTGTAGAAGCATTCATTAGATGCATTTCTAATTCTTTTCATATAATGCTAGACTTATAAAAATAATTGCATCCACCAGAGGGGAGTGTTTCTCCTCATAATTAATATCAGGTCGTTTGGGTAAAACCTTGTGCTATAAAAACCGTGCTTTTATATCTAATTATCTTTTCCGCACAAATACCCATTTTACGACCGATTAATTTTACACCTTCTGGTGTACGGACTACAGGTCCGAAAAATCTCTCGCTTCACAAGCGAGTCTAACGCAGCCTTATGTTTTTTTTTTTTGTTTGGCCAATCTTTCTGCGCCTACATTCATCAACAGATGTAGGTTCATGATCCTCATTTTAAGATGTAGCGTTATATAAAATAAATAAAAATAGTATTCCGTCGACGGTTATTTTACGTCGGTTCCATCTTATTTCTGACACTGTAATTGAGATCTCTTCATGCTCATTTATTCAGGTACCTGAGTTACTTTATCAATTTATGTCAGAAAACCAACATCTTTTGGAGGACTTTTAATTCAAACCTCTACTGGAGGCCTTATTTTCTTACTGGGGCCATCTTAGTTCTTTGCTCCTTTTTCTCTATCGAGAATTTCTTTTCTTTTGGAACCGAGTATATTCTACGCTTTATGCGTACTTTAGATTCATTTACATACTATACTTGTTCTTCTAGAACATTAATTTGAACAAGAGCATATGCAGCTGGGATGGTCACACTTTTCAAATCAATAAATATGTCTGGCAATTGACTTACTAATATGTTGCAAATGAATCATCTTCTGAACTTCATGTTCACACAAATTCATTTGAGGATCAACAACTATATATTGATAATGTATTTCAATAATATCTTGATCCAGCTGCTTATTTTCTCCCCCTGATGTTGGGTAAACTCTTTCACCAAATTAACAATAAACAAATCTCCAATCATTAATCAATGGTTTCAATTACTTTGTAATTGATGGAGATTTTTATACCCAATATCTATTCCCAACCTTCTTTAAGGATCAATTTTACTATGCTGTGGTGGAGCATTATATACTGTATAACCAAGGGTCCGAAGATGGGTGTTACTAGTGACCATGAACCAATTAAATGGGGAGACCTTTTGTTTGGCTTGATGCACATAAGTGTTGCTGCATGTAAAATACTATTTTCTCAAATAGTCATATTTCATCAATGGTCTTGCAATCAGTTGTCAATGTTCCCCTAGATCTGTTTGGGTTTATTTCCAATGACATACATTATCCATTGAAGAAATATACCAGCATTATTTAGACATATAGTCTAATAACATAATTAGGGATATGTACCCGTAAGTGGCTTAATCATTAAAACAAGTGCGCACAATGCCAACTTGCGTCACACAATGGACCATCTAGTCGATGCATCGTAAAAATTACCTAGATGGTCAACACAGCGGATTTATCAGTCCGCGTTCATATCCCAGAATTAATCCCAAACTTGCTGGTCTAGGCCAATCTCATCTTAGGAAGACCGCATTATTAATTTCGCAACAAACAAATACATGGAAATTCATTGATTGTAAAACTTTTGGTTTCTCAATGAATGACCAAATAAATTTTGTGCATCATTATTGACCCGGGATGGCCCAA
This sequence comes from Turnera subulata, assembly GCA_028386065.3. Classification (NCBI taxonomy): domain Eukaryota; kingdom Viridiplantae; phylum Streptophyta; class Magnoliopsida; order Malpighiales; family Passifloraceae; genus Turnera; species Turnera subulata. Next base: position 5,355 of record JAKUCV010005957.1, read on the forward strand.
CCGGTCAAGCCAAACAATATGTTCATGTACCAACTTCAAGTTGGTGCCAGCTTCAGGCTGCTATATATATATGCCAGCTTCAGGCTGGATATGATGACTTAGGAAGATTATTTATCAGCTTCTGGCCATACTAGCTATAAATTACATATTTATCAGCCAACTTCTAGTTGGTCTCAGCTTCGGGTTTTGCAAACTGTGTATTTAAACACTTAAAAATTACTAGCTTTAGGCTAGTTTATTCCAGCTTCTGGCTGGATATGGTAAGTTTAATAACTTAGATTGCTAGCTTCAGGCTACAATATATGTGCCAATTTTAGGTTTATATCTGCCACTCATGTCGGAAAAGATCAGAATTATTGAACAATAATTAAAGTAGTGGCAAACTTTTCCAAAAGCAAAACTTCGAAGATAGAAAAGCTTTGCAGTTTACTGACAAATAATGCAAAGTTTTAATTACCGAAAAACTTCTGGATCTTTTCGGAGACAGAAAAAGGGCCCACAATTTGAAAAAACTGACACCTAGCTGTCTAATCTTAGACTATAAGAAGGGGAGGCGGTTGAGACAGGAAGATGCAGAAAATTCAGAAAAATCAACAAGACAAGAGAAATGCCTTCCCCAACTACTGTTTTCTTTGTTGAGGGTGCCTCTCTAGGAAGAAGAAATAGGTTAGCTTATAGCATGGTGAATGAGCAGCAAGAGGAATTACCGAATGATCTGGCGAGAATTCCTCGTTTAGTGTTTGTTGATGAACTATATTCATCTAGGTTCTTTGTAACTCCTATGGAAGAAACATTCTTCCTAGAGGACCAAAGCAATCTAAGAGCTTCCTTTTGTGGCTCGGCTAACTCTATTATGTTTTTCATATCTAATAGACTGCAGGAATTTCAGCTAGAGCCTTCATGTCAAATTTTAAATCAAAGCAGTTATTATCAGGTTTCCATGATGGCTCGGAGCGTCCCAAGAGTGACTGGGTTACCACCTACATGGCCTAAGGTACGACTTTTACTGTGGAATTGCAGGGGTGTAGCAAGAAGGTCTCAAGAATTTATGTGTACCTTAAGGGATCTAAAGAACCAGTACAAGCCTAACATGGTACTGATTACTGAGACTTTGTGGCAAGCAGGAGAGAATCATGGTGTGATTCCAGTTCGTTTTCCTCCAACGAATCGGTTTGAGAAACCTAGAGAAAACAACATGGGTGGTATGCGGTTCTCTTGGAACAACAGTGTTAGGGTCAACATCAATAACGAGGCCCAAATTTTTAGGATCAATGCTGTACCCAACCGATAAATAATTTGTTCACCTTATGTATGAGAACTATTCCTCTATGTGGATGTCCTCAAGTAATGAATCCCTTATGCAATAATAATATGCATTTTTCCTTTAGCCTTGCCATTGTCATAACCTTCATGGTCATAATAGTCAGAACAATTTTATCCTCTGTCCACGGCAACGGTCACAATTATAATTACACTGTCACATTCGCTTCAGGGAATGGAGCAAAATCAATCCGATGGGATCCACAATGATTTCTTTTATTACTGTAAACAGGAATATTTTGTACTCTTCAGGAGTTTATGCTCTTCCAGAGCATAAATATATGATCTTCTAGATCATAGTTAAGCTTGTGTTCATCACAGTTTATTCATCTGTTGTAGGGGTATATATAGTATAGGTAGATGCAACAGTATTCACATACAATTTTTCACTCCCCTTGAATATTGTTGCACTTTGGGTAGGAGAAATGTGGCTCTTCAGGAGCACATTAAAAACCCATGCTCTTCTGGAGCGTATTAAACTTTTTTTTTTTCATTGTGAGATTATACTTTCATATGAATAATTTTCGTTTATTAAGTACGGAATACATCATTGCATTGTCTTCAGGACAAATGCCCGGGTCATTATTCAAGAAACAACAATTTCATGTTCACATTTAAGGAATTAAGCAGTAATAAAGATAAACATAATATAATAAACATAACAAAAATGATAAAGCTGAACATAAAAAAAAAAATCATTCAAAATAGATTAACTTGCACCTTCAGGGTAAGCAAGATAATAATAATTTCCAAATATTATGGTCATCAATATTAGATTTGCCCTTCAGGGACACTTTAATAATCATTTAATATGTACTTTGTTATAAGGCCTATTTTTGACCAATTGAATGTTCATAGCCATGACCAGAATTATCATATACAATCGCATCCACTTGCAATAAAATTTCGGGAGAATATTTATTTTCTAGTGGCCGTATTTTTCTCCCATTTTTCAAAGATCTGCGGGATCTTTTTACAGTAAGACATCCAGTCTTTGCCCTTTTTGAATCTTCTAGGCTATCAACATTAATGCCCATGATAAATTTCTTCCGGAAATTTTAAGGGCCTCAAATTCAAGTAACATAATTAAATAAATAAAAGACTTAATTAAAATAAATAAACATGGGCCTTTTATTAATTAGCCCAATTAAAAATAAATAACCAAAAATTAAATGCGATGGGCCTTTTATGAGCCCAAGCAAAACATAAAAGAAATTAAAGTAAGAAATTAAATGCAATGGGCCTTTTTAATAGCCCAATCGAAATTTAAATAAAAAAATATAGAATATGCTTACTCGATAAATCTTTCAGCAATAATATATAATATATCATACTAATACCCAGTTATTATTCCGGTATATAATATCGTTTTCAAATTATTTCCATGATAATAATTATTATTTTCCCAAATTATATTTTCCAGAATTAAATATTTTTTTCCTTTTTTTTTGGACGGGGCCATGAATAGTGTAAGCCCAGGCCAAGGCAAAGGGCCCATCACAGGCCTGCCTGAGCCCAGGCTTAGCACTAGCCCACGACCCAAAAACAGGCCCATCAGCCCATGAACCAAACCAGCCTGCCAGCCCCATTCCACATAAACCCGGGTCAAACCCGTTAAAACGGGTTGTCTTCAACCCGCTGAAACGGGTCGCCCTCCATCTACAGAAGGCGGAGCGACGAACGGCGATGGCGGCGGCGCTGTGACGTGCAGTGTGCTGGAGCTGCAAGTGTCGGCTGTGTGAGGAGGCGCAGGAGGCGACGGCCGTCGTGTGCAGAAGGAAGCGGGTCGAGGCGGATCCGACGGATCCTCGTCGGGCCTTGGCGTCCTATAGGCATGACGGTGGCGGAAACCGACGGCAGAAGACGGCAGCGGTGCGACGGGAAACAGCTCGAAAAGCTTACTGATGAATAGTAACAGGGGTGAATTTTCTGCAGCGGTTCTTCTTTTTTCCAGTATTTGCTGCAGCGGTTTTTTGTGTGTGAATTTTCTGCTCAGTTGTGGGTAGAGTCGTGCTGATAACGTGTAATAAAACAAGTGTTTTAATAGAGTGAAAATTAAGAAGAAGATGGAAGGCAGGAGATGGAGAAGTAAATGACTTAGAGAGGATGAAGAAAAAGGAGCTCAAGCTCGGTATATTTCATTCCTTAACTTCACTGCATAATACATCAATATTTATATATGAAAAGAAAGGGGGAAGGGGCCATTAGGTAGTCTGATTATTTTTTAGGTAGGCATGACATCCGTCATGCCGTTTCATAACACTTAACAAGATTTTCTTGGTAAATAAATGGGGAAAAATTATTAACATCACGAATATTACATTACAAAGTTCCGGAAGACTTCTCTTCTGCCTCCTAAGCATCAGAGACTAATTGGTTCATACAAGAGGAGGGCGTCAATAAACAAGATTTTGTACTTTGCACAACTGATTAGTAGGCTAGTAAATGCCACAAATTTGCTCGGTCTACATGGCCTGCACCTTTGAGAGCTACTTGTAACTTGTAAGCGTGTTTCAGGCAACTGGTACTATTATGATTTTATTTTTTTTATGGTCGATGATCTTGTGATTGGGATAGGAGATTTGGGTAGTTATAGTTGCAGGATCAACAAATCGTTATCAAGCTGAGTTGACTATTTATGTATGACGATAGTCATTTGAAATTTGTACAAATTAACTCATTACTACTAGTAAGAAAAGTAGTTGGGTGTATAATTAATGTAGTTGCCGGAGGCTAGCTACCAAATCTCTATATAAAGGTTCATGTCAATATTTACCATATCCAACTCAAACTAGCATAAAAATGGACCAGCTCAAGCCAAGGCCGGCAAGCACTTCCCCGCATACGCCACTATCTTTCTTGGAAAGAGCTGCTACCGTCTATGGCGATTGCCCCTCCATTGTCTACAACAACACAACCTACACATGGTCACAGACCTACCGCCGGTGTCTTCAAGTGGCATCATCTCTATCAACCTCGGCAGGGATTGCTCCCGGCCAGGTTGTCTCGGTGGTGGCTCCCAACATCCCGGCCATGTACGAGCTTCAGTTTGCGGTGCCCATGTCCGGTGCCATCCTCAACAACATCAACACACGCCTTGATGCTCGCACAATCTCCATACTCCTCCTCCATAGCGAGTCAAGGCTTGTGTTTGTTGATTGCCTCTCAAGTAATGTAGTCCTTGAAGCCCTATCCTTGTTTCCTCCAAGCACTCCTCGCCCTACCTTGGTCCTGATCAATGAGGAACCATCATCATCATCATCGGGCCTTGGCTTCTTTTGCACTTATGAGAGTTTGGTGGAGAAGGGAGATCATAACTTCAGGTGGGTTCGGCCTAGAAGTGAATGGGACCCTATGGTACTAAACTACACATCAGGTACAACTTCATCCCCAAAAGGTGTGGTCCACTGTCATAGAGGGATGTTTCTAGTGTCCATGGCTTCCTTGGTTGATTGGTGTGTACCAAAACAGCCTGTGTTTTTGTGGACTCTCCCCATTTTCCATGCCAATGGGTGGAGCTTCTCTTGGGGGATGGCAGCAGTAGGTGGAATCAATATTTGTTTACGTAGATTTGATGATTCAACAATCTATTCCTTGATCAACAAGCATGGTGTCACCCACATGTGTGCTGCTCCTGTGGTGCTAAAAATGCTTACAAATTCTCCCACAAACCAACCACTCAAGCACAAGGTCCATGTCTCCACGGCCGGGGCTCCGCCGCCATCCGCGGTGCTGTTGAGGATAGAGTCACTGGGTTTTGTGGTTAGCCACGGGTATGGGATGACTGAAACAGGAGGGCATGTGGTTTCTTGCGCATGGAAGCCACAATGGGATGTGCTTCCGGCCAGGGACAAATCAAAAGTTAAGGCAAGACAAGGGGTTAAGGTTGCTGGGTTCACTGAGGTAGATGTGATGGATATCAAGACAGGAGTGAGTGTGAAAAGAGATGGATTAACACGAGGTGAGGTTGTCTTGAGGGGTGGGTGTGTGATGTTGGGCTACCTTAAGGACCCTGAAGCTACATCAAAGTGCATGGACGATAGAGGCTGGTTCTACACAGGGGATGTTGGGGTGATGCACCCAGATGGTTACTTAGAGATCAAGGATCGATCAAAAGATGTGATTATAAGTGGTGGGGAGAACATAAGCAGCCTAGAGATCGAGTCTGTGTTGTATGCGAATCCGGCTGTAAATGAAGCAGCTGTGGTGGCTAGGCCAGATGAGTTTTGGGGGGAGACGCCTTGTGCATTTGTGAATTTGAAGGAGGGGCATAAACTTAGTGAGGAGGAGTTAATAGATTTTTGCAGGGAGAACATGCCTCATTATATGGTGCCCAAGACATTGGTGTTTAAAGAAGATCTTCCAAAGACATCAACAGGAAAAGTAAAGAAGTTTATCCTTAGAGAAATTGCCAAAGCCATGGGCTCAAGGATGAGTCGAATGTAATACTGAATCCCTGAACATAGTTATAATGGATATATTGATGAGAGTTATAAGGAGAGAAAGAACAAATAGCTGCCGATGGTGCAATTCTAAACAATAATATTGCTACCTACTTGAATATTTTTATTCCTGACTAATCTCAATCTGGCTATGATGAGTGAGTCACCCAACAGGATTTTTTTTGCATACACAAGGAACTAAGCTTGAGACCTGCTTAAACAGAACTAAATTGTTTACAAAAAGCGGCATACTACTACAAAGTGCAAACTGAAGACAGACAGAGCAAACAAACTCTCAGTTTCTAAAACCATAGAAAAATGGACAGAGCTTATGAAAACTATTTACAAAAAAGTAGTAACAAGTGCTAACTAACATCTCAATGAAGTAAAACCAAAGGCGTCGCCAATATGGATTTATGCAGAGAACAGTTGCAATGGTTACCACCACAGTCGTGTAAGATAACTCAAAGCTTATGCAGAAAGCTCCTATGTCCATAAACCCATCACCTTCTTGATTGCCGCTGGAATCATCAAGCCCTGATGGTAGCTGTGATTTTTCCATACAATTATTCCCCAATGGAGGTCCACAGAGAAGAGGAATGCCCTCGTAACTTGTTTGGTCAAAAATTGCAAATTGGCCTTTCATCTCTGGTGTTTTACCTGACAGGTTGTTATATGCAACACTAAAGACAGACAAAGAGTACAATTCTGTTAGTTGCTGTGGGATTCCACCACCCAGGCCATTGTGAGAAAGATCCAAACTCTCTATCTGCTTCAAGTTGGAGAACGATGGGGGGATTGCTCCGGTGAGATTGTTGTGTGACAGGTTTAGTGCACGCAGGCCTCGCAAATTTCCAAGTTCTGGCGGAATTTCACCAGTGAATCGGTTGCAAGAGAGAACTACACCAGACATGTAACTAAGGATAGAATTCTTGTAAGTATAGTAAAATTTTTTGGTTGTGAATTCTATGACTTCTTCAACGCTGATCCCTGGCCACAATGTCCTTTGAATAAGATTGATTCCCTGTTGTGCTAACTTTTTTCTGTCTATGGACAACAATGATGAGTCTTCTCCGGAGTCCAAACTTAATTTACCAGACACTGCTTCTTTTTTAATCCAAAAGGCCATGAAGTTTATGTTGCTCAAACATGAGGGCCGTCGACCGGAAAACATGTTTTGTGAAAGATCCAATATGCTCAATTGCCTTAACAAGCATAGCTCTACAGGTAAATCACCATGAAAATTATTATCTTTGAGAAGAAGAACGCTCAGTTTTGATAGGCTGCTAATCCAATTTGGAACTGTGCCTGTTATCTGGTTCTCTCGAAGATCCAATGTAACCAGGTTGGTACTGTTAAAGAATGCGTATGTCAATGGACCGCTGAATTGGTTTTGGTACAAATGAACATGAGATATCCTTGACAAGTTGGTGCAGGAAGGTATAGAGCCAGAGAGGTTGTTTTCAGAGAGGTCAAGGAACTCAAGCTGATCCAAATTGCAAATTTCTCCCGGAATGGAACCCTCAAAATGATTCTATGAAAAGTCATTTGCTTGTATACCTGACAAATTGCCCAACCATCTTGGAAACATTCCGGAGAAGTGGTTGTTGCTGATATCCAACAATTGGAGTGAAAATTGTGGAGATGAACTAATAGGAATGTGTCCGAAAGAGGTTGTTGTTGTCTAGGTAGATATATACCAGTCTTGTTTGGTTGAAAAATGTCGGAGATATCTGCCCTTCGAAATTGTTGTTTGACAACTTAAGAAACCACAACGAAGAGTGAAGTAAAGGCAAGAAGTCGAGAAATCCAGAAGACAATCGATTGTTTGCTATATCCAAATATCGCAAATAACTCATATTCGCAAAGCAGGGCGGAATACCACCAGTGAGATGGTTGTCAGCAATGATCAAGTTCACCAAACTTGGGAAGAAGGAACATATAGTTTTGAGGGTTTGACCATCCATATAGTTTGAAGATATATCAATTGTTGAAAGGTTAGATACAAGATAATGCAACTGCAAGGGGCCTACAAGGGCATTGTTTTTCAGGTATAATCGTTTTACCCTTGTATTGTTCTGAAGCAACCAAGAAGGGAACTGTCCACCAAAGTTGTAGTCTGACAGATCTAGAATTCTCAAGTCATATTGGAAGTACAGGAAGTAGGGATATTCTGCCTTTCTTGTTTCTGATGTGCAGTTTGACATGCTGAAGAAATTTAATTGTAAAACTGGAGTTGAAGTCTGAAGGTTCGGCTCCAGTATCAATTCGCTATTGTCACAAGAAATGAGCTTGAGGTCGGATTGGTTGTAAAATGATGCAAACAAAGTAGGGACTCGAAATTGGTTGCTTGAACATGAGAGGTACTGAAGTGAGATGAGACCAACAAGAGGACTAGATGCAATGTTCCCCGTGAATTGATTGGAAGAGAGATCCATTACCAGAAGAGATGACAAGTTTCTTAAACAAGGCGGTAGTACCCCAACAAGTTCATTGCCAGAAAGATATAGCTGCTCCAATTTCCTGAGTTCACACATCCCTGTAGAATAGTGATTCATGATCTGTTCCAGGAATGGAAACTAGCTCAATGACATAGTGCCAATCTAGTGATAGTGAGATTGTACATTTACCTACGTCCGGTAGGGTGCCACTCAGGTTACATTGGTTTAATGACAAAATTTTAAGACTGGATGATGCTCCTATGCTTAGAAGAACGCTTCTGGGTAAGTAGAAGCCATCAAGGAACAATTCTTCCAGATTGGTCAAATTGTAGAATTCTGTAAAAAGAGAAAGTTAAATACTATTTATGACTTTGTATATCATGATCGAACTGATAGAAATACATATCTACGGCAAAAACATACCTTGAGGGACCTGATCAACTGTTTGGGAGGTATACTGGAAAGACAGGGTCTTAAGGGATGGCAACCCACCCACTGATTTTAGTAGATTGCTTCCATCAATGCTACTTTAATCCAGATTTAAGGGCTTTAACATACGCAAACCAATAATATCTGGTAGTCAAAAGCCAGGATGTAACATGACATGGTTTGCAATAGAAAAGTGTAGTGGAAAAAAATTCTTTTAAAGACAATGCTATGAAGAACCCTGTTTTCGTAAGTGTCTACTTAGTGCACTATACGTTTCCAAAGACTCGGATTTCCAGGTTATCACAAACAATTATCACAAACAATAAAGATTGTCAAATTTTACAAGTTTTCTTTCCATTTTTTCCCCCGTGAAGCTTTTAAAAGAAGTGCTTACCTCTTGGACTGATGAAGTTTTTTAGTTCATAGTTAAAGCTCAGGTCCAGCTCCTCTAAGTTGCTCAAAGAACCTAAATCTGGACGGAATGAATTATTGAATGTGGAATAAGTAGAGCATCATATTTTTGTCAGGGAAAGAAAGAAAAAAGCTTGCATCAGTGAAAGGATTTCAATTTTGGGGAAGAGATTTAAAGTAGTTCACCATTAATATGGACTGATCCCGTCAATGGATTCTCGGCTATATTTAGGGACCTGAGTGAGGAAGCTCCGGGTAGAAGTGATAGAATGCTGTCATTCAAACTCTAATGCCAAGGCTCTTGTTCCTGCAAACCTCGATGTGTCCAGATTAAAAGGAGAATATTCAAATCCATAAACACACAGGTGAAAAATAGTGTAAAAGGAATTAGGCAGTGTCTGGGTTGTCCCAAAATTTTAGAATTCATCCCTATATTATAATTTGGTTAGATTTCATCCCACTGTACACCATATTTTTCAAATTTTGGTCTTCCGACCGGAATCAGCAATATTTCATGGCGTCGCAACTTTTTTAGTACCACATCAGCAACTCAAAGCCCAGTTTCTAACTGAATTACATAATCCAAACTCGCTGTCCCACTTGGCCCGTTCGCTCAATTGGTTGACACGTGGTCCCATTTTGCTGATGTGGCACCGAAAACGTTGTCATATCACGAAATCTTGCCGGAATCCAGTCAATAAAAACCAAAATGTGAAAAATATGGTGGACAGGGGGATGAAAATGAAATCCAATCAAATTTCAACATGAATTTTGAAAACCCATTAATCCTATACTAAAAAGGAAAAGCAAAGCAGATATGTAAATTCAATTAAGCATCTATATATCCACAAGAACAAGAGAAAGAACCTTGCAAGCAGCAGACTATCTGATTCGACCCCAAGTCAAGACTCTTCAATTCTATCAAATTCCGAAACAAAGAAGTATTAAGATACAATTTGCCCAATCTCAAATCCCTCGAGCTGCGAAGGAGAGTTTGATCACTCGCTTTGTGGTAGAGTTACATTCCACCCTGCGCCATTTACAACAACCATCATCCTTCTCGTTGTCCACCCAACTTGAAAAAAACTTATTGCTACTTTGGGGGTGTTGGCTTTTGTTTCTCATACAACTTGATTATTCTCCACTAACAACTTGATCACTAATGCAGCTTGATTACATAATCTAACAGGGGGTTGATCCAGGCTTTGATCTGCAGAAGAGCATCCCTTTCTTCCTTCAAACATCCGTAACAACAATAGCTGAGAACAAATAATAATATCAACACTATCCACTCCCGCACTGGCCTCATCATCTCTATAAAAAAACCAGAAGTCTTAATATTGCTTAGCAGTTAGCAGTAAGTAGAAAGTATTTATCAGCAGACAGCAGGTAATACAATCTGCCCTGTTAACTAGGCCACCTTTTCTTTGTAGTCCTTCCTGATCATAGGAAAGGAATGATTGATTAATAATACTGTAAAGTCATCATCAAAAGCATGTCATGCGAGGTGATTTTTTAAACAACCCACGCTTGACTGCTGACCATTTCAATTTTATTAGCTAGCCAATCTTCATCCCAAAATAATCTTTACTGACCTGGAACATGTATTTTACAATCAATTAGTAATCCAACTTCACTAATTGTTTAACATATATGCTGACTATTACTAACCCTAACCCAATAATAACTCTAGTCCAATCTAATATTAAAAAGGGAAAAAAAATTATATTAACAAACCAAAACAAAGAAGTCAAGTCAGACAAATAATGTTATTTGTTAGAGGTCGAGTCTGTGTTGAATCCGGCTATAAATGAAGCTGCTGTGGTGGCTAGGCCAGATGAGTTTTGGGGGGAGACACCTTGTCCATTTGTGAATTTGAAGGAGGGGCATAAACTTAGCGAGGAGTAGTTAGTAAATTTTTGCAGGGACAACATGGCCCATTACATGGTGCCCAAGACATTGGTGTTTAAAGAAGATCCTCCAAAGACATCAACCGGAAAAGTAAAGAAGTTTGTCCTTAGAGAAATTGCCAAAGCCATGGGATCAGGGATGAGTCGAATGTAATGTTGAATCCTTGATCTAAATTGTAATGGATATATTGATGAGAGATATACTGCGGAAGGAGAGAAAGAACAAAAAGCTGCCGATGATTAAATTCTAAACATTGATAATGCTACTTACTTGAATAGTTTTCTTCCTGACTAATTGCATCCCCAAAAGCTTAAATTGATGATTGAGGGCCTAAGGTTTTTGGGTTTATTACTCTAATAGAGCAAACTGAAGGGAGACAGAGCAAGCAAACAAACTCTCATGTTTCTAAAACCATAACAAATTAAAATGGACAGAGCTTATGAAAACTGTCTACAAGAAAGTAGTAGCAAGTGCTAACGAACATCTCAATCAGTGGCAGTGGCCCAGGGGTTGAGGGGGACCATGCCCCCCTTAAATTTTCAATTTTGACATATATGTCCTACTGCGATGTACCTATGAGACCCCTAGATTTTTAATTTTTACATATAAGTTGCAATAGTTACCACCACAATCGTGTAAGATGTTGGATTTTGGGCTGCAATTGTACTTTGCCCAAGATAGGCTTTGGCTTGAAGGAAAAGTAAGACAATTAATTATGCTTGGAGTGTCCTCCAAGTAGTAGCTCTTTAGCTATTATAAATAGGAGGTTTTGGGTTTAGTTTTTTGTAGAGCTGCAGTATAGTTGTGGGTGTGCAGCTAGAGTAGAGAAATAGTAGTATTTTCTTGGGAGGTTTGATGTACTAATATTTTTATATTAGTGAAGATAAGAAGTTCGTGGACGTAGGCAAAATTAAGGCCGAATCACGTTAAATTCTTTGTGTCCTGTTTTATTTTTCTGCGAATTTTTGCAGTTTTTTCCCCACCAACTAGTAGCGGAGCAAGTTCGTTAAAGGTTCGCGATGGCGGTTTCAGGCACAAAGTTTGAGGTAGCGCAGTTTGATGGCAAGAAGGATTTCAGTCTCTGGCAGAGTAACATCAAAGATCTATTGGTGCAGCAAGGATTGATGAAGACACTCTTTGGTAAGGAGAAGAAGCTAAAGGACATGAAGGATGAAGATTGGGAGGAGCTCGAACAGCGAGCTGTTAGTACTATCAGATTGACTCTTGCACGAGACGTGAAGTATAGTGTAATGGACGAGACAAGTCCGGTGGAGCTGATGAAGAAATTAGAAGATATCTACATGTCGAAGTCACCCACAAATCGGTTGTTTATGAAGAAGGAGCTGTACCAGTTGAAGATGCACGAAGGTACGCATGTTGTAGAACACATCAATCGATTTAATAAGTTAATTAAGAAGTTGGCTAGCATTGATGTGAAGTATGAAGAAGAGGATAAGGCCTTGATGTTGTTGATGTCTCTTCCCCATTTGTACGAAAATTTGAGAAATTCACTATGTGTTGGGAAGCAGACACTTTTAGTTGCAGATGTGACAGCAGTGTTAATGGAGAATTTCAAACTGAACCAGTCTAGTAGCAGTACAAGTGAAGATGTTGCTGTAGCAGAGGTTAACTGTGGCAGGGGCCCGTCACGGTCTAACAAGTTTAGAAGAAATTCTAGACCTGGTTCAAGAGGAAGAGTCAATTACGGAGATAAAGAGTGTTACTACTGTCACAAGAAGGGCCACATCCAATTTTATTATGAGGAGATGCAACAAGATATGGAAGAACTGAAGAAAAATCGCAAGAAGTCTGGCGAGACTGGGATTGTCGAAGATGATTTGGATGGTGATGCCTTCCTCGTACAAGAAGGAAAGGTGAGCACGCTGTTGAAGATTCATGGATTTTAGACTCTTCCTGTTCATTTAACATATGTGCAAATAAGGAGTTGTTTAATAGTTACAAGCCTTGTAGTGGTGAAGAAGAAGTGGCATTAGAAGATAATCTTGAATTAAAAATTCATGGTATTGGTAGTGTGAAGATCAAGATACTTGATGGATTTGTGAAGACTTTTGCAGATGTGAGACATGTGCCGGAGATTGGAAGAAATTTGATCTCCGTAGGTAGACTTGATTCGAGAGGATGTGGTTTTTCTTCTCGAGGTGGAGCTTTGAAGGTTATCAAAGGCGCCTTGGTAATTATGAAGGGGGAATTGATGGAGAAGAACCTTTACAGGTTATTTGGAGATACAGTGAAGAGTAGTATGAAGGTTGAGGCTTGTGCAGTATCAGGCAGAGGGCAAAACATTGTTGCATCCAACAAGAAGAAGGTGGGTTTTACAATGATGGCTAGTAGCAGGGAAGATAGCCGTGCACCAGCATGTAGAACACCCAAGCAGAATTGGATGAAGAAAAATGAAGCTGTGAAGATCACCAAGCTCAATTCAGTCCAAGGGGGAGATTGTTGGAATTTGGGCTGCAACTGTACTTGGCCCAAGATAGGCTTTGGCTTGAAGGAAAAGTAAGACAATTAATTGTGGTTGGAGTGTCCTCCAAGTAGTAGCTCTTTAGCTATTATAAATAGGAGGTTTTGGATTTAGTTTTTTGTAGAGCTGCAGAATAGTTGTGGGTGTGCGGCTAGAGTAGAGAAATAGTAGTATTTTCTTGGGAGGATTGATGTACTAATATTTTTATATTAGTGAAGATAAGAAGTTCGTGGTTGTAGGCAAGATTAAGGCCGAACCACATTAAATTCTGTGTCCTATTTTATTTTTCCGCCAATCTTTTGCAGTTTTTTCCCCAACATAAGATAAGCCAAAGCTTATGCAGAAAGCTCCTAGCAGGGGGTGTGCCCCGAACCCGAACAGACCGAATTAACCATACCCAAATCCTCCTAATTCGGGCAGTGTCCGAACAAGTTATTGGTGACGGGGTTTGGTACTTTTTGCTACTGGTGGCAGTGATCTTAATCTAGGAGGGTGGGAAGGGGGCTTATCTTATTTGTAATCCTCCGGGTTTTCCATTTTTTTGGAGTATATGGTGTGTTACGTTTTTTTTGGCGCACATAGGTAATAGTGGGTGAATCTCCCAAATGAAGTTTTCTACTTACACGAAGACTTGAACCCGAGACCTCGGATAAGCGGAACAAGTCGCTTACCAGTTGAACCAACTCAATTGGTATATGTTCTGATCGTTAATAATATAACGAATGCCATCTTCGACTGTAAAAAACGGTCTTTCCAAGCATGCCACCTTTTTTATATATATTTCTCTAGGCATGTGATGATTTTTTTATACAATCCAAGTTTGACTACTGACCAATTTTGTATGGGATAATCTTTTTTTTTTTATTTCTGGTTTCTTGGTTTCCGTAAGGAATCTTTTTATGCTCCCTTATTCATAGAGGAGTATAATTTTGCGGATTCACACCTGCTAGTGCTTTTTTAATTCTTATGGAGGCGTGGGATTTGAACATCATATTTTTATGACTATCTCAACCAAAACCAAATGTTTAAGCTGAGGTTTTGAGTTTGTTACTCTTTATTAGTCTAACAATGAGTTCATGTCCTCTATCTACCTAACCGTTTTTGGTTTAGTCACCGATGAGGTGACTCCTGAACTCCGATCTCCCTCTACTCCTTCACCTCCAGAACTACATCCACGTCTCCACTCCCAAGAAAATTAACCAGCTAGACTATTATTACTAATAGCTGCTGATAAATACATTCTTCTATTATGTTGATATTATTGTTATTATTATTCCTTAACTGGACGTACTATGGTTCCCATGCATGTTTGAAGGAAGAAAGGGGCGCTCTGCTGGAGATCAAAGCTTGGATCAACCCCTCGAGTGTCTATGGTTTGTCAAGTTGGGTGGAAGACGATGAGGATGCTGATTGTTGTAAATGGCGCAGGGTGACATGTAACACCACCACAAAGCGAGTGATCCAGCTCTCTCTTGGCGGTGTAAGGGATTGGGAATTGGGTGATTTGCATCTGAACACTTCCTTGTTCCGGAATTTGAAAGAACTGAAGAGCCTTGACTTGAGTCTGAATCACTTAGTTTGCTCCTTGCAAGGTTTCCTATCTCTTGTTCTTGTTTCTTATCTCTTGTTTTTGGGAATCAGTTAGTTTGGTTGCTTTACTTTGTACATTTGGATATACTGGTGGCAGGAACAGGAGCCTTGTCATTAGAGTTGAGGAATCTTGAGGTCCTAAACCTGTTTTACAATAAATTGAATGACAGCATTCTACCACTTATACGAGGAGCATCATCACTCAGGTCCCTCGATATAGCCTACAATTCATTGACGGGATCGGCCCATATTAATGGTGAAGTACTTAACATATCTCTACCCCAAAATTGAATTACTTTCATTGAAACAGGCTTTTTGTTGCTATAATGTTGTACCCCAATATTAGCACTCTTGTTGAGGTCTCGGGTTCGAGTCTCACTTTCCTCGATTAGTATAAAAAAAATGCATTACCCCTATGTTTTTCCTTCTTTCCTGGGAAAAATATGATGCCCTACTTATTCTACATTCAATAATTCTTTCCGTCCAGATCTAGGTTCATTGAGCAACTTAGAAGAGCTGGACATGAGCGATAACTATGAACTAACAAACTTCATCAGTCCAAGAGGTAAGCACATCTTTTATAACTATGAACTAACAAATTAACTTCATCAGCTTAACACTCCGCTGAAAAACCTAGTCTTTTGGAAACATATAGAGTACTAAATATGAGAACAGAGTTTTCCATACCAATGGGCCATGGCTAGAAAAGAATTATACCATTACAAATCATATCATGTTAATTGTTGATTTCTGCCTTTTGACCACCAGATATTATCGGTTTACGTATGTTAAAGTCATTAAATCTGGATGGAACCAGCATTGATTTAAGCAATCTGCTAAAATTGGTGGGTGGGTTGCCATCCCTCAAGACCCTGACTTTCCAGTATAACTACCAAATAGTTGATCAGGTCCCTCAAGGTATGCTTTTGCTTCTGTATCGTAGATATGCATTTCTATCGGTTCGATCATGATGTAAAAGTCTGAATCATATTTAACTTTCTCTTTTTACAGAATTCTACAATTTGACCAGTCTGGAAGAATTGTTCCTAGATGACACGTCTATACCCAGAAGCCTTCTACTAAACATAGGAGCCTTATCCAATCTTAAAATTTTGTCATTAAACAGATGTAAACTCAGTGGCGCCCTGCCGGATATAGGTAAGTTCACAATCCCATTATCAGTCCATGACCACTATATCATTGAGGTAGTTTCCATTCCTTGAGCTGAACATGAATCATTGTGCAGGCTGGTGTGAACTCAGGAAATTGGAGCAGCTATATCTTTCAAACAATGAACTAGTTGGCATATTGCCGCCTTGTATGAGAAACTTGACATCTCTTCTGGTAATGGATCTCTCTTCCAATCAACTCACCGGGAATATTGCATCTAGTCCGCTTGCTGATCTCATCTCACTCCAATACCTCTCATTTTCAAGTAACCAATTTAGAGTCCCAACATCTTTTGCATCATTTTTCAACCATTCCAATCTCAAGCTCATTTCTTGTGACAATAACGAATTGATACCCGAATTGAACCCTCAGACCTCAGCTCCAGTTTTTCAGTTAAACTTCTTCAGCATGTCAAACTGTAGATCAGAAACAAGAATGGCACAGTTTCCCTACTTCCTGTACTTCCAACATGACTTGAGCGTTCTTGATCTGTCAGATAATAACCTTGGTGCACAGTTCCCTTCTTGGTTGCTTCAGAACAACACAAGGTTAAAACGATTATACCTGAAAAACAATGCGCTTGTAGGCACCTTGCAGTTGCAATATCCTGTATCCAACCTTTCAACAATTGATATATCTTCAAACTATATGCACGGTCAAAGCCTGGAAGCTATATGTTCCAACTTCCCGAATTTGGTGAACTTGATCATTGCTGAAAATGGTCTCACTGGTGGTATTCCGCCCTGCTTTGAGAACATGACTTATTTAGCATATTTAGATATGTCAAACAATGAACTGTCTTCTGCACTTTTCGAGTTGCTGCCTTTATTTGGCTCTTCCTTATGGTTTCTTAAGCTGTCAAACAACAATTTCAAAGGGCGGATGTCTCCTACATTCTTCAACCAAACAAGATTTGCATATCTCTACCTAGACAACAACAACTTCTCCGGACAGATTCCTGATAGTATATCAACAAATGTTTTCACCTCATTGTTGGATATCAGCAACAATCATTTTTCAGGAATGCTTCCCAGATGGTTGGGCAATTTGTCATCTGTACAAGCAATCGACTTTTCAAAGAATCATTTCCACGGTTCCATTCCGGGAGAAATCTGCAATCTGACTGGGCTTCAGTTCTTTGACCTCTCTGAAAACAACCTCTCTGGCTCTATACCATCATGCACCAACTTGCCAAAGATATCTCATGTTCATTTGTACCATAACCTATTCAGTGGTCCATTGACTTACGCATTCTACAATAGCTCCAACCTGGTTACATTGGATCTTCGAGAGAACCAGTTAACAGGCACATTCCCAAAATGGATTTGCAGCTTACCAAAACTGAGCGTTCTTCTTCTCAAAGGTAATAATTTTGACGGCGGTTTACCTGCTGAGTTATGCTTGTTAAGGCAATTGAGCATATTGGATCTTTCACAGAACATGTTTTCTGGTCGACTGCCCTCGTGTTTGAGCAACATAAACTTCACGGCCATTTGGATAAAAAATGAAACTCTGTCTGATAAAACAAGTTTGGAGACGCTAGAAGACACATCATCGGTGTCCATAGGCGGACGGAAGTTACCACAACAGGGTGTGGATCTTATTCAAAGGATCATGTGGCCAGTGATCAGCGTTGAAGAAGTCATAGAATTCACAACGAAAAGAGGTTACTATAGTTACAAGGGTTCTATCCTTAATCTAATGTCAGGTGTGGATCTCTCTTGCAACAGATTCACAGGTGAAATTCCACCAGAATTTGGAAATATGCGAGGCCTGCGTGCACTAAACCTGTCAAACAACAATCTCACCGGAGCAATCCCCCCATCGTTCTCCAACTTGAGGCAGATAGAGAGTTTGGATCTGTCTCACAATGGCCTGACTGGTGCAATTCCCCAGCAACTAACAGAACTGCACTCTTTGGCAGTGTTTAGTGTGGTACATAACAACTTGTCAGGTAAAGCACCAGAGATGAAAGGCCAATTCGGAACTTTTGACCAAACCAGTTACGAGGGAAATCCACTTCTCTGTGGACCTCTATTGGAGAAAAAAAGTTTCCAAGAAGCACAGCTACCATCAGGGCCTGATGGTTCCATTCACAGCCAAGAAAGTGATGGGTTTATGGACATGGAAGGTTTCTACATAAGCTTTGGCTTATCTTACACAACTGTGGTGGTTACCATTGCAGCTGTGCTCTGCATAAATCCGCATTGGCGACGCGCTTGGTTTTACTTCATTGAGATGTTCATTACCACTTGCAACTCTTTGTTCGTGGATAGTTTTCATAAGCGTCCTCAAGTGCTTCATGGTCGTAGAACTAGAAACTGAGGGTGCGTTTTGCTGTGTCTGACTTCAGTTTGTAGTTTGTACTATGTTGTGTATTTTGGGAAATAATTCAGTTTGTATTCCCCATATTGGCTAAAAAGTAAGCAACCTGTTTGTACCCTACCCCTCTTACCCACATGTTGTAAGATACACATAGATTACAGATGTATTTGTTGGAAGTTAGCGCAAACACTGCACTCTTGTACCTAGTGTTTATCAGGTCACATAAATATGTGTATATAATAACGGCAGCAGCCACAATCTTAGTGTTGCTTTCCGGCGTTAAAAGAAAAATTAACGCTGAAACTTCTCATCCCCTCGATCTTTCAATGTTAAATAGAGAACATGCAAAATAGAAAAATAGAGAAATACAAATGAAAATTTACCTGCACTGCATTAGAGGTATGCACTTTCCAATGTGCTCGTCTACATCCACAACGAGCGACTCGTTGATCTGCTCTTCCACATTCCCAAAGGAACTCTGTTCCTGCGACCGAGAATAAGGACACATTAAGGTCATTTCCCTTAGAAGAATACGTAACGTGCCTGGAATTTGAGATTCAATTTGGCTTCAGCAAGGATAATAAGGTTTATTGTCAATTTGATAAAAGGGAAAAAGTGAGTTCCTTTCCTCCCCTGCGATCGCCTTATCAATCTTATTAGCAGCCATTGAGTAATTTCTCCCTGTGAATTGTCTATCAGATAAGTGAAGTAACTCTGCCACACGACTTTTTGTCAGAAAAAACATAGTCCCGCTAAAATTCCCCATAGGCAGACAAAGAGAGGGAAAAAGGCCACAATAAAGGCTGCATATTGCGATGAAGCTGCAACATAACTGCTTTGAGAATAATTAGTTTGCAGATTTAGCAAAACTTAATTCATACTTTTAGCAGTTCCTTTTGACCCTAATTGGGGTCTGTAATTGTGGCACTCCTTGAGCCTTTGTTCACAAACTTAAGAAGATTTATAGATCTTTACCCTTTAAAGATTTTTTTATTCTTGACAGCTTACGGTCTTTGTTCTGAACTTTTGAGCGTCCGGGATCTTGACGCCTTCAGGGGTTCGTCCTCAAGCGCCTTCTTCCTTTCATTCAGGACTTTTGGCGAGGTCTTTGTTCTTTCGACTTCCTCGAACGGGCATTTCTAAGTGTCCGTTGTTCTTTTTACTTCTTTACATGGGCATTTCAGGTTCCGGACCATTCTTTGTGTCCTTTGTTCTTTTTGCTTCCTCACACGGGCATTTCTAGTTCCGGACCACTCTTTGTGTCCTTTGATCTTTTTGCTTCCTAGCATCGCATGGGCACTTCAGGTTTCGGACCACTCTTTTGGTCCTTTTTTATTTTGCTTTGATCACCAATCTTGCTTAGCTATTTTAGCACTGCTAAACCCATGCACTCCCATGCATCTACGAGAACAGGCAAAATTGCCCATGGCCCCACCAAGTTCACTAAGGCTACCCCTTATTCCCGTGATCAAGCACACTCCCAACACACCCTTCAAAATATACAAGCCAAAACTCCTTCCAGCCCAGAGAATACCTCAACCCCCCACCTCTTGATCCCGCCTGATATATCAAACAGTGCCCAACCTCTGGACATCTCATTTGACAAAACAGGAAGTGGTCATAGTGAATTAATGGACACTTCTATGGCAGTCGATGATGACCCCCAAGGGACTGCTTCCTCTCATGATTTGGTCTCAGAAGCTGATGATTCCAAGGACACACCCCAGCTTATAACGTCGGCCCCGGAAACCCTGATGCAAGGGACTCCCGTCACCACTGTGTAAACCAGCCCCTGGTACCCTTCTCCCATATATATTTTTATGGATAGATTACAAAACCATTGTTTGGAATTGTCAAGGTGCAGGTAGCAAGAAATTTCAGCGAGCTACAAGAGAACTCGTCAATTCCCGTCATCCCTGTATTCTTGTGGTAGTTGAGACGTGGATGGAATATGCTCGCATGGATGGTTTCTTTCAAGCTATGGGTTTTGACCAGCACTTTATCGTGGACCCGGTGGGCTTTTCGGGTGGAATATGGATGGTATGGAGATCTGCCATGATTGCCCTCCAACCCCTATTTTGCAACCGCCAATTTCTTCATGCCCGGGTTCACATCCCCTCGGGTAATACATGGTTGTTCACAGCCGTGTATGCCAGCCCAACCCCATCCTTGCGAGATAAGCTTTGGAAGGATCTACAGAATCTGGCAAATAACAATCAAGACCCATGGCTCTTAGCAGGTGACTTTAATGTCATTGCACATACCTCTGAAAGGGATGGATGTGACATAACTAGAGTTCCGTATGCAATAAGTTCACAGAATTCATTCTTCAATCTGAATTGGTCGATCTGGGCTTCGTTGGCTGTCCATTTACTTGGGAAAGAGGATCGGTAAGAAAACGACTTGACCGTGGGCTTTCTAATACTGCATGGAGACTCTTGTTCCCGGATGCAACCGTCCACCACCTTATTTGCCCAAAATCCGACCATTCACCTTTATTGATTAGCTTAGATGGGTAGCCACCTCCCTCTGGATCTAGGCCATTCCGTTTTCAACTAGCATGGACTACCCATGAGGATTTTAAGAATATTTTTGCAGCCGCATGGAATCGCGAGGGTCCGTTAGCTGACCGCACGAAGCATCTGGCGGAAGTGCTGGGTAAATGGAACAGAACATGGGAATGTGTTCAAAAAAAAAGAACCAACTTCTTAAACGGTTGGAAGGCATCAGAAAGGCAAAAGATAGTAATAAGTGTGGCCCTTCCCTTCGCAGCCTTGAGAAGAAGCTCAAACGGGACCTTGATCAAGTTTTGCATCAAGAAGAACTTATTTGGTACCAGAAATCGCGGAGTAAGTGGATACGGGGTGGAGACCAGAATACCAAATTCTTCCATACAACCACAATCATCAGAAGGCAGAAAAATAAGATTAATGGATTATTGCTTGGGCAGGACTGGTGCTTTGATTCTTTAATACTTCAATCGGCTGCGGTGGATTTTTATAAAAATTTATTCTCATTAAGCCCTCAACAGATGCAGTTGTATCACATCCGAGGCCGTTTCCCACAGATTGATGCATTGCGATTATCCGCACTCAAGGATGGGGCAACTGAAACGGAAGTGAAGTTGGCATTGTTTGACATGGGGCCACACAAAGCTCCTGGAGTTGATGGCTTCCCTGCTGCATTCTTCCAACAGAACTGGGACACTGTCAAAGATGAGTTATGCAGATTTGTGAATGACGCGTTAAGGAATGGCCAGTTTAATGCTTCTCTGAACAAGACTCTATTGGTTTTAATCCCTAAACTTGCCTCTCCTGAATCATTTTCTCATTTTAGACCTATATCACTATGCAACGTCACATATAAGCTACTCTCTAAAGTCTTGGTTAATAGACTGAAGCCCCTTATGCCTAATCTTGTGTTGCCATTTCAGTCCTCTTTTGTTCCGGGCAGGCAAATTACTGATAATGTGACTATTGTGCAGGAAATTATTCATTCCATGCATATTAAGGGAAGGAAAAAATTCATGGCCATCAAACTTGACTTGGAAAAAGCATATGATAAGATCCGTTGGGATTTTGTATATGATACCCTAAAGGACATTGGCCTTCCCTTGGAGCTTATTAACCTGCTTCTTTTTTGTCTCTCATCTACCTCAATGCAGGTCCTATGGAATGGGGAGAAAACTGCTACATTCAATCCCTCATGCGGTTTAAGACAGGGAGATCCTCTCTCACCCTATATCTTTGTCCTCTGTCTCGAGCGTCTATCTCAGGCTATTAACCTCGAGGTCCAGAATAGAAGATGGAAACCGTTTTCCATTAAAAACTCAGAACCACTAATCTCTCATATGTTTTTTGCAGACGACCTGGTACTGTTCGCAGAAGCTAGCACTGCACAAGCCGATGTCATCTCACGGTGTCTTGAGGAATTTTGCATGTGCTCGGGACAACGTATCAGCAAGCCTAAATCCAGAATCTTTTACTCCAAGAATGTGTCGGACAGCTTGGGTCAGGCCATTAGTTCTAAATTCGGCATCCCCAGCACAGATCAACTAGGGAAGTATTTAAGCATACCCTTGATACATGGGCATACTAGTGCAAAAAGTTTTGAATTTATAAAGGAACAGGTGGGGTCACTGCTAAAGGGATGGAAAGCATCTACCCTTTCCTTTGCAGGGAGGTTAACTCTTACTCAATCCGTATTACAAGCTATACCCTCGTACTCGATGCAAATGTTATCTGTACCCCTCTCTGTGTGCGATGATATTGACAAACAGGCACGTCAATTTTTATGGGGATCCACTAAAGAGGACCGTAAACCCTCCCTAGCAAGCTGGGACAAAGTATGCAGACCCAAAGATGAAGGCGGACTCGGCCTTTTGCTCGATGAGGCAGGCTAATGAGGCCTTCCTTGTCAAACTTGCCTGGAAATTCCTAACTGATGCATGTGAAATATGCATAGTTTAAGGCATAATTTTGTACACAAATTGCTCTCAATTCATCATGATTATATGCCTCATATGCAATATTCCATCATATCCCTCCAATTTCCATCCCTTACTGTATGATTAGTGGTTTCAGGTACATTTTGGCCAAATCAATAGGATTTCATTGAAGAATATGAAGATACAGCCTCAGTCACAGCGTGAGACTGTGACAGAGCCTGTGAGCCTGTTCTTGAGGCTGTCGTTCATCAAGGACCCAAAGCAGGAACCAATTAAAGGAAGAATTTGAGAAAGAACTGCTACAGCCTCAGCCACAGCGTGAGTCTGTACACGCTGCAGAAACCCAGAAAACGCAAAAAGAATAAAGAACGCCGCCACTTGCGCCACCTGCTCCACTAACTTAAACAATCATTCTCCTGACATTCCCAGAGCACTTTGAAGGAAAAGGAGCAATGGGCACATGACACCCAGAGGGAATCTCTCTGAAAATGATTATCTTCTGCAAAAAGGGTGTCTTGGAACTCACCACCCACCAATCGGCGCTGCCCATCCCGCTTGCTCTGACAACACCCGCTGGAAATTCTGCAACTTGCCCAGACAAAGAGGCGCCTTGGAACTCACCACCCACCAATTGCTGCCCATCACGCCCCCTGTCCTGACACACACACGCGCACGTTGGAGAATAATCAGGACAACTTGCCCAGACAAAGGGAGTTTTCCAGCAATTGAGGAAAGGAGAAGACTAGAGGAGGTGCACCCTACAAAAAGGGGAAAGGAGGAAAGCAACAGGGGGATCGACGTGAGTTGAGGAGAAGACCCGAAATTCAAGGGACCAAGAGGAAACGCGATTCTGCAGCCTTTCTGGGCAGAAATCGTGTTGCCCCTCACTCTCAGTTCACTCGAAAACACCATGACATACCATACCTCCATTGTTTTTGTATTTGCTGTTATGAACTAAACAACCCCTTCTTAGGTTGAAGGGGGAAGCATGTACCCGATTTGTGTTTAATGAATTGCTCACGTTTTAATCCCTTCATCCTTGCTTTAGTTGTTGAGCCCTTTATCCATGTTTAGGTTTTGATCAAACCCATGCATGAACTCAGGTGGCTAGGAGAAGTACCGAAGGGAGAAACCATAGCTCACTGGAAAAACAACAACCAAACCTTAGTTCTTAGCTCGTGACAGAGTTAGAGACTAATTGAGGAATTAGCCTCAACACCAAATCTTCATCCCCCTTGAGTTTGACCTATGCAAGAGCACCAGGAAGATGAGAACCTTGGGAGGCGCCTGTGAGCGAAAGCAAATGGGCGCAGTATAGGTTGAGAGCCCCTGCAAGATCCTACCATTATAACTGACTAATTTGCTGTCGACAGCATCAGGCTGTGCCCTCTACAGCCTCACGTTGTGACAGTGTAGTCAAGAGATAACACAACTCCTAGTTTGATTTTTGATTGATTATTGGGTAGCACACTTTCATTTTAGTAGCAATCTGGTGAAGGACCGAAAGGAGAAGCCAGGAGTGCTAGACCTACAATAGTCAACCTTCACTCCTTAAGCATTCGAGAGAAGGTAAGGAGAGACTGTGGGAATCCGCACCAACATTGAACTTCATCTCTAAGTGGACGTCTGCTCTAGTGACAGGGGGTATATGGACACTTAGGGAACTATTAATAAGATCGAAAGCCGTTGATAGTACCTTAGGTTGGGAGCCCCGTCAAGACATCTCATTAGCCACAACCTCATCACCGTGTCAGTCTGTGACTGAGGCTGTAGAGCAGTTTATAAGCATAATTCGGGACATGTAGATCCCGGATGCCTAAGAATTCACCATTCTTGACCTTTTCCTCGTTTAAATTATTGTTACATTTATTTTACTACTTATTTTGCTTCTTAATTATTATTCACCAAAATCCATCCCAGTTAAATTGTTTTCTAGTCTAGTTGTCCGAAATTTAAGGAAAACAGATTCAACCCAGTCCCTGTGGATAAGACCTTGATACATACTACAACAACCCTGTGCACTTGCAGGAAACCACGACCGCATCAAGTTTTTGGCGCCGTTGCCGGGGACTGGCGCTTGTTTCTTTACTTTTTATTTCTGACTTATTAGACTTTTTGTTATTTAATCCTTTTCTCTTTCCAAGTTAAAGCTTTTAGGTGGTGCATGCCCCAAACCAGGAGCAAGAAGCCATCTCTAACCTTCCACCAGGAGATTGAAAAGATAGCCCGTGAGTTTCGCAAGAAAAGCAAGCAGAAACAACAAACAATGGCGAACAGACTCAATGAAGGAGCACACCCCGAGGTTGAACAGGCTCAGCCTGTGCGACCTTACATTCCCATATCCCAGCTCCTACAACCACCAACCACCATCATCCATAACAGCATAGCCATTCCAGATGTCGATGCCCCCTACGAAATCAGAACAAACCTGCTCAGCATGTTGGAGAGACGCACAATCGGAGGCTTACCATCAGAAGATCCGAACTCACAGTTGCAGAATTTTCTGCGAGTGTGTAGCACTGTGAACATAGCCGGAATGACTAAAGAGCAGCTGTACATGAGAGTATTTCCATTCTCACTCAGAGACACAGCATCCGAATGGCTCAACAACCACGAAGCAGGCCATTTCACAGATTGGGACAACTTGGTCAGAGCTTTCTTAAAAGAGTACCATCCGTCAAGCAAAGCTGCGAGTTTGAGGCAGCAGCTCATTGGTTTTTCCCAACGGTGTGACGAGTCGATTCGAAATGCTTGGGAACGATTCAAGGGACTACTCAGAAGATGCCCAAATCACAGAATTGATGAGGTCGTGCAGCTTGAACAATTTTATTGCGGTCTGAGCGATGAAGACCAGAACACCTTGGACAAAATGGCTAACGGTGCATTCCTGGACAAGGACTATAATGATAGGGTCGTCATCCTTGAAGCTCTGTCCAAAAGAAAAGCTCAAGCCAGGGGAGTCAAGTCCTCTGGCCTAATCGAAGTTGACAGAGTAACCAAGCTAGAAGCAGAGATTGAAGCACTCAGAAAACAGTTAGGGACTGCTCATGTCAAGACAGCTTCAGTCACAGCCTCAGACTGTGAAGGCTGTGGAGGACCACACAGCACGTCCAGCTGCCCCCTTTTCACCGAATGCGATTCTGAGCAGGCCAACTTCATCCAACAGAAGTAGAACCAGTTTGGAAACACCTACAATCCGTCCTAGAGAAATCACCCAAATTTCTCTTGGAGGACACCGAATGAAGAAAGAAACCTGCCACAGCCCAAGTACCAGAGGCAGAACCAGGGCGGACAGCCCCAGTACCAGAGGCAGAACCAGGTGGGACAACAGAGCAACAACACCGACATGATGAGTATGCTGCAGTCCATCCTGGAGAAACAAAATAAAATAAGCGAGGAGATCAGTCAGATTAAGACTCACAACCGGATCCTTAAAAACCAAATAGTTCAACAAGCCTCGACATCCACCAACCAACAGGGAGCTTTTCCAGGGAAGCCGATAGAAAACCCAAGGAGCGAGCATTGCAAGGCAGTTACCCTTCGCAGTGGGAAGGAGCTGAGAGACACAGAGCCAGCACAGCCTGAGGCTGTGCAACCAGCATCTACGTCCAGTTCAGGACCAACAATGCCGACACAGCCTGAGCCTGTAAAAGAGCCTGTCAGCATAAGACAGGAAGGAAAACAGCCTCAGACTGTTCTACTGTACCAACCTCCACTCCCATACCCTGAAGTTTACCTCAAATCCAAATTGGAGAAACAATTCAGAAAATTCAAGGAGATGCTGAGTAAGCTTTACGTTAATGTTCCATTTAGTGATGTGGTCACACAAATGCCGTCATATGCTAAATTCCTCAAGGACATTTTGACAAAGAAAAGAACCATTAACGATCTTGAGACTGTAGCAATGACAGCCCAAGGGAGTGCATTCATACAGGATCAACCACCCAGAAAATGCTCAGACCCAGGGAGTTTCACTATACCCTACAACATAGGGGACAAGAAGATCGAAGGAGCCTTGTGTGACCTTGGCGCCAGCGTCAGCCTGTTGCCACTATCCATCACCGAGAACATGAACCTTGGGGATATCAAACCCACAAGGATGACCATTCAACTAGCTGACAGATCACTTGTAGTGATGAATATGAGGGAGGACGAGAAGACTTCCATCATTTTGGGACGACCCTTTTTAGCCACAGCAGAAGCCATGATTGATTGCACAAATGGCACACTGACACTGCGCATTGGAGAAGAGACGGTTGAATTCAATGTCCAGAAGGCGCAAAAGAATGAATTTACAATAGGACAGTGCTGTATGGTTGACGTTGTACCAGACCCTGTAGACGCGCTTGTCAAGGCATCCCAACTTATGGAAACTCATGATGATGAGTTACTAGGATGCCTAGTCAATAGACTCATTGAAGGTGACGGAGCAGCCCTCCAACAGGTAGCAGAATTTCTGGTAGCAGCAGAAACAGTCCCAGAAAATTAGGCACAGCGTCAGGCTACAGAACCACAGACTGAGCCTGTGGCTGAGATTGTCTTCACACCTGAGCCCGCAAAAGAAGCACCAAAGGTGGAGATGAAACCCCTGCCACCAACTCTCAGGTATATCTATCTGAACCCCGAAACTTCTTCCTTTCCTATCATTGTTGGAGCCGATCTTTCACAAGAAGAAGAAGAGAAGGTACGCACTGTAGTAAGCAAGCACAAAAAGGCAATATGATACACCATTGACGACCTCACAGGTATAAGTCCTAACATTTGCATGCATCGAATACTGTTAGAGGAGGATAGTAAACCAATAATAGAGCCACAGAGAAGACTAAACGAAAATATAAAAGATGTGGTGAAAAAAGAAATTCTGAAACTGCTTGATGCAGGAATTATTTATCCCATCTCGGATAGTCCTTGGGTTAGTGTTGTGCATGTAGTACCTAAGAAGGAAGGCATGAAAGTAGTGAAAAATGAAAAAGAAGAACTTATACCCACAAAGACTGTCACGGGATGGAGGATGTGTATTGACTATAGGAGACTGAACAAGGCGACTAGGAAAGATCATTTTCCTCTGCCTTTTATTGACCAGATGTTAGAAAGGCTAGCTAAACACACACACTTTTGCTATCTGGATGGATATTCTGGATTTTTCCAGATTCCTATCCATCCGAGTGACCAAGAGAAAAGCACGTTCACTTGTCCATATGGTACATTTGCATACAGACGCATGCCATTTGGCTTGTGTAATGCACCTGCCACTTTCCAACGTTGCATGATGGCCATATTCCATGATTTGATTGAGCATATAATGGAAGTATTCTTGGATGATTTCTCTGTTTATGGCACATCTTTCGATATTTGTTTGGCTAACCTTGAGACAGTGCTAGCACGGTGTGAAGCTGTGAACCTTGTTCTCAACTGGGAAAA
This sequence comes from Turnera subulata, assembly GCA_028386065.3. Taxonomy (NCBI): domain Eukaryota; kingdom Viridiplantae; phylum Streptophyta; class Magnoliopsida; order Malpighiales; family Passifloraceae; genus Turnera; species Turnera subulata. The sequence continues at coordinate 33,744 of JAKUCV010005957.1, forward strand.
GTGTCACTTCATGGTAACCGAAGGTATAGTTCTTGGGCACAAAATCTCAGGACGCGGTATAGAGGTAGACCAAGCTAAGATTGAAATTATTAAGAAAATTCCACCTCCTAATTCTGTTAAGGCAATTAGAGCTTTTCATGGACATGCAGGATTCTACAGGCGCTTTATTAAGGACTTTTCAAAAATTGCAAAACCTTTGACAAATCTCCTTAGTAAAGACACTGAGTTTGTATTTGATGAATCTTGTTTTGATGCTTTTTACAGGATCAAGGCCGCACTGACCACAGCCCCAATCATCCAGCCGCCAGACTGGAGCCAACCTTTCGAGATAATGTGTGATGCTAGTGACCATGCGGTAGGGGCTGTGCTAGGACAAAGGAAGAACAACAAACTCCATGCTATCAACTATGCAAGCCGTACCCTAGACGATGCATAGATCAACTACGCCACAACTGAAAAAGGAACTCTTGGCAGTAGTTTTTGCCATTGGAAAGTTTAGAGCATACTTGCTGGGTTCTAAGGTCATCGTGCACACAGACCATTCGGCCCTCAAGTATTTGCTCACGAAGAAGGAGACCAAGCCAAGACTCTTGCGGTGGATTCTCTAATTGCAAGAATTTGACCTAGAGATTCAAGACAAGAAGGGCACAGAAAATGTGGTAGCCGACCATCTATCCATACTACCTCCAGAGCACATGCCTAAGGAAAACCTGCCCATCGATGACCATCTGCCAGACGACAGCCTCATAGCCACCATCTACAGCGTCAGTCACAGTGTCACACCATGGTATGCCGAGATCGTCAATTTCCTAACCTGTGGAGCTCTCCCACCTGACCTGAGCCATTCTCAGAAAAAGAAATTCTTCTCAGACGTGAAGAACTACCTTTGGGACGAGCCCTTACTCTTCAAAAGGTGTGGAGATGGGATGATCAGAAGATGCATCCCCGAAGACGAAGTAGCACAGATCCTACACAGTTGCCACAGTGCACAATATGGAGGACATCATGGCGCGACCAGAACGGCATCCAAAGTCCTACAGGCAGGGCTATTTTGGCCCGCCTTATTTAAGGATGCACGAAACTGGGTGATAGCTTGCAAAGAATGCCAACGGACGGGGAATATCTCGAGGAAGCAGGAGATGCCGCAGCAGGTCATACTAGAAGTGGAGCTGTTCGATGTGTGGGGAATCGATTTCATGGGACCATTCCCGAGTTTCTACGGAAATAACTACATTCTGGTGGCAGTCGACTATGTATCAAAATGGGTTGAAGCCGTTTCCTGCCCATCCAATGATGCCAAGGTGGTGACACGGTTCTTGAAGAAACATATCTTCACTCGTTTTGGCACCCCGAGAGCTATAATTAGTGATGGAGGTACCCATTTCTGCAACCGACGGTTTGAAGCCCTCCTGAGGAAGTACGGGATCAGACATAAGGTAGCCACTCCTTATCATCCTCAAACAAGCGGACAAGTTGAGGTGACAAACAGGGAAATCAAGCGAATTGTGGAAAAAACCGTGGGACCATCACGCAAGGATTGGTCAACCAAGCTTGATGAAGCTCTGTGGGCATACCGCACAACCTACAAAACACCCATTGGCACCTCTCCCTACCGCTTAGTCTTTGGCAAGGCTTGCCACTTGCCTGTGGAGCTTGAACACAAGGCTTACTGAGCCATCAAGGCTCTGAATTTTGACACACAGGCTGTGGGAGAACAGAGGCTGTTGCAGCTCAATAAACTGGAAGAACTAAGGTTGGACGCCTATGAAAATGCCAAGATATACAAGGAAAGAACAAAGAAGTGGCATGACAGCAGGATCTAACCTAGGAAATTCAAGGAAGGTGATCAGGTCCTCCTTTACAACTCAAGACTGAAGCTGTTCCCTGGAAAGCTTCGATCAAGATGGTCTGGACCCTTTACAGTGTCACGCTGTTACCCTCATGGAGCTGTGGAAATTTACAATGAGCAGACACAACCGTTCAAGGTCAACGGGCACAGACTGAAGCTGTACCATACAAGGACCGATGAGTACCAGAAGACTCAGATGCTCCGTGACCCACCTCCTGCCTAGCACGGCAAGATGGGGTCCAGCTAAAAGACGCTAAAGAAGCACACACTTGGGTAACACCAAGTGGGGTAATTTTCCAATTCCTTTTGCTTTTGATTTAGTTATTTTGATTGTATTTATGCTTGTTTTGTTTTCAGCCAGTCAGGTGCAGAGATTTTATGGAAACAGAAATCATAACCCCCAAAATCTTTGGCGCAAGGGACGTTTTGAAGCTTACACAGACTCATCACAGAGTGAGCCTGTGTCAGGCAACTCGCCCCTACTTGTTTAGCTTGAATTTCAGTTTGGGGGATGTTCCAAGTTTTCCATTTTAGATTAGCACCTTTGTTATTTTGTTATTTTTGCGTGTTTTTTTTTTTCTTGCCCTAACCATTCAGATGGAGAAACTGGATTGAAGAAAAAGGAGCCATCGAGTCAGAGATTTGTCAGGGAAGTTAGAGATTGTGTTTTCTATGCTTGTACAAGCTCACCATTGAGTGAGCCTGTATCGAACTCCACAATGCATAATTGAACAATCTTTCACATATAGGAATCTCTAGGATTTAGGGGAGGTCAGATAGGTAGGAATATGATAGGGGTCTCTACTGAAAAACTCTTTCACTCCATCTCACGAACACTAACTCTACCCCGGCACAGCGTGTGCCACAGGCTCAGCCTGTGCAGTCACATTTTG
>JAKUCV010005958.1:1955-16160 GCA_028386065.3 Turnera subulata
TTTTTTTAAGAACGTTCTTAATGGTTAATAATAATGATAAAGAAACTAATTCCTTAAAAATGCAATGGACGTGAACAATTTTAATAGATTAATGTTTTTTTTTTAACTCCAAATAAATCCTACAGTACTACTGGAATCACTTTTTTTAATTCACAATCTAGACCATATTTTTTCAAATTGAAGATATCGAAAAAAAAAAAATTCCAACACAACCATTTTCACAGAATTTTATTATTTCAATCAAAACCCCCAAAAAAAATATCTCCAGTTCTCCACCATCTATCCATGGCCTTTCTTGATTAAAAAATAAAGTCTGCACCACCGCCCTCTCCAGCCCATCTTCTTCATGCTGCCATGGACAACAGCCCTCAGGCAGAGCCACCGCCACCAAATCGTCGTCTCCATCTTCTCCGTTAATGGAATCAGCGACAACAAACCCACCATGTAGATCTCGCACCTGAGACGATTCCGCCCGACGTTCCATTGGACGGAAGTGTTTGACGGGCTGGTGGGGGTTTTCTCCTTGCTGCGGTTAGAGACAATCACGGTAGACTCCTCACACTGTCACCGATTTGGGTGGTGGTGGTAATGTCGAGTTTGGGTCTGGTTTTGGTTTGTGGTGGTTGGTTTAATTGATGAGCAAGGTTTATGGTGGCTTGAGGATCGGACTTTGTGTGTGGAAAGGTTGGAATTATGAGGTTGGAGTACTCTTGTGGCAGCGTTTTCAGGCAAAAAGGGAGGAGTTGTTGGTGGGGCTTGAGGGGTGATGTAGAAGAGGAGATGGTGAGGTTGGGGTATTTATAGGAGGAGAGGAAGATATAGGTTTGTCGAATGACATGAGGGTAGATTAGAGGAGGGTGGTGATGGTGGTAGTAGATTGGAGGAGGATGGTGATGCCAGTGGTCGAATTCGCAGGTGGTGGTGGTGGTAACTTTTTTTCTTGTTTTATATTTTTTCAGGTTCATAAGAAAATATTACTAAAAATATTAATAGAAAGTTAAGGAGCGAATTATTAAGGAGGAAAAATAGGCTGTGATTGCTTTGATTTTAATTCCATTAATAATTATTTTGACCGTAACAAAAATTTAGTTTTGAAAACTTTAAGGAGTAAATTAAGGAGTGAAATTAGGAGTCAAAGTAGGATCGGTTCTTATTGCAATGTGTATCTCAATTCATTGTGATTAATAATTACAGTTTAAAATTTAATTTGAGTAGGTTTTTTTCAACGTTGGACGTTAATCTGAACTGTTCTTTTTTTTTCAATTCAATTTAGCATATCTAGATGTGAATTGAAAAATGTAATTCCAGACTCCAGTACTGTACGATCTATTTGGAGTTTTTAAAAAAAACATTAATCTATTAAAATTGTTCACGTCCATTGCACTTTTAAGGAATTAGTTTTTTTATCATTATTATTAACCATTAAGACCGTTCCTAAAAAAACTATTAGGACAAAGGGAAAAATTCAATCCTGTTTTTCGGGTAGTGGGTTGGGTTTTGAAGCTGAAACCGGGATAGAACCGGGTAGGAAGCTTGGGAAGGGGTTGGATAATGGGTGGGATCCACTTATGACACATGGATGCAAAACGACGTCGTATCGTGGTGATACTACGTCGTTTTGAGCCACGGGCAGCAGCCCAAAATCGGGCAGAAACCACGTCAGCACATGCCTCGCCCGAGACCCATGATTGACCTGCCCGCTAATACTCCAGGTACATAAATGTCTCGAGAAAAGTTGTAAGTACACGATTGACCCAACGTAAGAAAGTTGGGTGCCAATCGTACCAAAAACCCATCCACACTGCTTTTTTAGCTGCCTCAGAAGCGGCAATGTACTCTACTTCGGTCGTTGAATCCGCAGTTGTTTCTTGTTTGAAACTTTTCAAAGAAACTGCACCTCCGCCTAACAGAAAAATGAACCCAGATTGTGACTTACAATCATCCTTATCAGATTGGAAGCTGGCATCAGTATACCCACTGACTTGTAAGTCACCTTCTCCATATACCAAGAACATATCCTTAGTTCTTCTCAAGTACTTTAGGATGTTCTTTGCAGCCACCCAATGTTCCTCTCCATAATTGGATTGGAATCGACTTGCGGCACTAAGTGCAAATGCAACATCAGATCGAGTACATATCACAGCATACATGATGGATCCTATGGCGGAAGCATATGGTATCCTACTCATGCGTTCTCTTTCCTCTTGTGTTTTGGGACACATAGATTTAGAAAGGTGTTTTCCACGAACCATTGGGATGAATCCTTTCTTGGAAAGGTCCATGCTAAACTTTTTTAGCATCTTGTCTATGTATGTAGACTGCGAAAGACCAAGCAACTTCTTCGATCTTTCTCTATAGATCCTAATCCCCAATATATAAATTGCTTCTCCAAGGTCTTTCATGGAGAATTGCTTCGAAAGCCAAATCTTGACAGATTGAAGAATTGAGACATCGTTGCCTATGAGTAATATGACATCTATATATAGTACAAGGAAAACGACAGCACTCCCACTGACCTTTTGTTAAACACAAGGTTCATCCGGATTTTGTGAGAAACCAAACTGTTTGATTGTCTCGTCAAATTGGATATTCCAACTCCTAGAGGCTTGCTTCAACCCATAGATGGATCTTTGAAGCTTACATACTTTGTTGCTATCGTTGGATGTAAAACCTTCAGGTTGTATCATATACACCTCCTCGGTTAAGTTTCCATTAAGAAAAGCAGTCCTTACATCCATTTGCCAAATCTCATAGTCATAATGAGCGGCAATAGCAAGTAAAATCCTAATGGATTTGAGCATGGCTACAGGCGAGAAAGTTTCATCATAATCAATTCCTTGCTTTTGACGAGAACCTTTCCCCACTAGTCGTGCTTTATAAGTAATAACATTACCATCCATGTCTGTGTTTTTCTTGAAGACCCAATTACACCCAATGGGTTTTACACCTTCAGGTGGATCTTCCAAAGTCCAAACTTTGTTTTCATACATGGAATCCGTTTCAGATTTCATGGCCTTTAACCACAAGTCAGATTCTGAACTTTTCAGAACTTCCTCATAGCTAGTCGGCTCATTATCTTTTACAAGAGCAATATTCTTGTTCTCATCTATTAAGAGATTAAGTTTCTCAGGTGCAGAACGTACTCTTGTAGAACGCCTCAGAGCATGTGTAACATCAGGCTCAGTAATTACTACATCATCATGAGTAATGTTAACGGGATTAATCGGTTGATCTTCTCCTATTTGTGAATCTCGAATTTCTTCAAGTTCTATTTTACTCCCACTATCTTCTTTTAGAAGAAACTCTTTCTCTAAAAAGATAGCATACTTTGAAACAAACACTTTTAGTTCCAAAAGATTGTAGAAATAATATCCTATAGTTTCTTTAGGATATCCCACAAATAGACACTTATCGGACTTGGGTTCTAACTTTTCCCATACTACTTTCTTCACATATGCATAGCATCCCCATACTCGTTTGTGAGAAAGTATTGGTTTCTTATTTGTCCACATCTCATATGGAGTCTTATCCACCGATTTAGATGGAACTCTATTCAAAGTGTAAATAGCAGTTTCTATTGCAAAGCCCCAAAATGACTTAGGTAAATCTGCAAAGCTCATCATGGATCGAACCATGTCCAACAAGGTTCTAATAATCATGCGATTCTCACCAATATGGCCAAGACGACAATGCCATAAATAAGAGGATTTCAAACTTTTTTTCTTTGCTCTCTTATTATCAATGTTGAAACTTTCTTTATCATAATCAAGAATATAAATTCCATTCATATTTGTGCCAGAACAATAAAACATATTATTCTTGAATAAAGAACAACCATTGTCTTTACTAATGGAATCTTTGAAATCTTGTTCAACAAGACAAGAAATCGAAATAATATTCTTTGATAAAGAAGGAACATAATAACAATTATTAAGTTCTAATACTAATCCAGAAGGCAAATATATTGAATATGTCCCTACAGCTAAGGCAACAACTCTTGCTCCATTTGTAACTCGTAGGTCCACTTCTCCTTTATTCAGCTTCCTACTGCTCTTTAGATTCTGTAAATCAGAACATAAATGAGAACCACATCCAGTATCTAATACCCAATAATGGTTAAAAGCAGTACAATGAGTATATATTTCAATCATATTGATACCTGAAGTAGAAACTCCTTTCGACTTCTTGGATTTGAGAGAGTTTAAGTAGACTTTGCAGTTTCTCTTCCAATGTCTATCCTTTCCATAATGGAAGCAAGTCCCTTTGGGCTTAGTCTCTTTGGCAACAATCTTGTCTTTCTTCTTGATACCGCCTTTTGCCTTGATGGTTTTATTCTTCGTAGTCTTTCCTTTCTTATCTATGGAAGACTCAATAACCATCACCGCAATTTGATCCTTCTTAAGGGTCGCTTCAGCAGTGTTAAGCATTTTAATCATTTCAAGAATTGTGGTGGTAATCCCATTCATTTGATGATTAAGCACAAATTGTGCAAAAGAATCAGGTAGAGTTTGTAGAATTAAGTCTACTCTTAACTCTATGTCCATCTCAAAACCCAAAGAGGCAAGCCATTGAATATAACCATGCATCATAAGTGCATGTGGCCCAACAGAGGAACCTTCAGCCATCTTAGAACGAAACAATAGTTTCGAAATATCATAGCGTCCAATACGAGTTTATTTCTGAAACAACTCTTTAAGATGGATGATTATCGCATAAGCATCCATTTCCTCATGTTGCTTTTGGAGCTCTGAAGACATAGAGGCAAGCATAATGCATGTTGCCTTGTCACTATCTTCAGAATGCTTCAAAAAAGCCATTTGTTCCACTGCGGGAACATCATCTTCAGGCATAGAGGGTACTGGATCATCCAACACATAGGCAATTTTCTCGGATCTCAAAACAATTTTAAGATTCCTAAACCAGTCAGTGAAGTTTGACCCAATCAACTTGTTAGCAACAAGTATGCTACGCAGGTTCAATTCAGCGTTGGACATTTTCAACAACCTAAATGTGAAGTATAAAAAGAAAATTAGAGTATGAACATGCAAAAAGAATGCAAATAATATGGTCTTAAATTATTGTATTTTACTTCCACTATTTTATTGCGAACTAATAGCCCTTACTATTAATACGGGAAAACAAGCGCATAGTTTTCCTAGAGGGTCAATATCCATATTAACTAAAATTAAACCTTGGGTTTACCCAACAAGCCAATTTTAGTTTTAATTGTAGGTATCTCATACCAATTACATCTTATGTAACTATTGAATTCATTGGGTTATCAACTCTTGATAACATACATATCTCATATGTATACCCCAATCTTGCCTCTAGTTAATTAGCCTTGGGTTTACCCAACAAGCTACAAAAAACTAGTTAAGACAAACCCATTAATATAGTTTTTAACATGTCCAATGTAGTATTAGGCTTGGGTTTACCCAACAACCCAAAACTAAAGCGACGGAAGGCTTATTCGTCTCAATATCTTCATTAAGGGATTTCTTATTTTTAAAGTCTCATCATACATGGTTGGCATACTTTGGACAGGCATCATCATACATATTCAATAAATAATGTGACCTAGATATGAACTTGTCCTATATGCATGATTTTACAACCCAGAGAAATCAAATAAATCCTATCTACTTGATCACCATCTTTGGACATGTCTTGGCATCATCTCCATGGCCTCCATTGATTATCTTCTCTAATCTATCCTATGTAATCTAATTACATAATATTTAAAAGAAGCCTCGAGTTACATTTGAGGTGAATTACAATGAGAGAGCATTTTATAGAGAGGCAGGACACGCAGGTCCTATTTACCAAAAATAATAAAATTATGCATATGTACAATTACATTGTATACTAAGTCCATGTCTAGTTCACCATGCCAAAAAACATACACCCTTAAAAGCATTCATCTAATGCAAAAAAATAATTTATACGTTTAAAATAATTCGGCACAAATAATTTTCAACTCCTGAAAATTTACACATGATTATTATTTTTTTAATCAATCTTACTAAATAATATATATATATGATAACTATTATCATATATTTTGCATATTAATCTAATTAATATATACACATGTAATATAGTTAATCATATTAACCTATACTAGAAGAAAGCATGTTTGTCGTTTCATTTAAAAAAAAATAGATATACTTAATAAGTTGACAGAAGCATGTTACATCCTCTAAAAACAGCATTAGGTAATTTAAACTGTTGAAAAACCAAACCAGTTATTTAAGTGTTATGCTTAACCATACCCAAACTGAGGAAAAATTATATATATGCCTCTTGTATTTCTTTTTGAAACAGTAGAAACGACAAGCAAAAAAAAAAAAACGTAATGAGTGTAATGGTTTAACTACATATCATATATGTATTGTTATTATTACACTTACATCAATCACATACCCTTATCACATAAGGAAAACTACTGCCAAATTCAAAATCTTTTTTTTTTATAGTAAAAAAAATCGACAATAAAATTTAAAACAAATCTAATTTGTTTCTAAAATCTTTTGCCGTTTTTGAATCGATGGCGATATGGACGAACTTAAACAAATCAAATTTGTTTCTCCCCATTATCGATTACATAACCATGGTCCATAGTATAAGGAAATCAATTTATTATATCTCATATAATCAAACGATTCCTGTCAAAAAAATTTTAAACATATAATTGTGTTCAATTAATTGGTAACTTAGGCTCCGCTACCACTGATGCAATCAAAGGGAGCAAACAATCTAATTGCGCAGCGGAATATATACCGATTGATTCCATAGCATCAATGGAACATATATTAGAGAGGGTATTCAGTACTTACACGAATACCAAAATCGCAGCAAATCAGAAAAGAACTCTTCTAATCACTCGTCACTTGGTTGTTGCAAACCACAGTGATCCTCTCTTGAGTATCACCTCCACAAGTAATCCACACAAGGCAGGAGCGAAGAACTCTTCACAAGAGAATTACAATTGCCAAAAACCCTAGAGATCTAGTTAGGAATTTTGGCTATAGGAGGAGAAGGAGGCTAGAGAAATATTCTCTATGTTGGGTGTTATGTATGTGCATCAATACTATAAGATATATATTTATATGCACTAGTCTATTATATTATAAGAAACCCTAATGGACTACTTAAATAATTAATTGGACCAAAGCCCAAATAATTATTTAACATATACATGGACTATTATATAAAGTCCATATATTATTATTATTTCGATTCAATATTGGATCAAAATCCAACAATATTATCATCAAAGAACGAGTTATAGTTTTGCTTGAAGAAATACGACATCTTATTGATGATGAGTTCACAGCAATCCTCCAACAACTTATATACTGTCAAAAGGTTTCCATGTTTGAACAGATGGTCCGTCTGGAGATAACAAAAAAAATAAATTAATTACCAACGGATCGACAAGAAGAAATTATTAATTATGAAGAATATATATATATAGTCCTAGCAAGAAACAAAATGAAGAAAACATTAATTAATTTGTATATATTTTGTATACATACCACATTGTCAAAATCAATCTCATTATAGCCAATATGAATGTACTCGGCCACAGAAACTCCAATATAGCTCCAAAACTTTTATTCTTCAAGATTTTTAACCTTCTCATGAATTTTCTTCACCATCTTTCTGCTGCAACCCAAAAAGATAAACAATATTGATATCTGAAGTAGAAACTCCTTTCGACTTCTTGGATTTGAGAGAGTTTAAGTAGACTTTGCAGTTTTTCTTCCAATGTCTATCCTTTCCACAATGGAAGCAAGTCCCTTTGGGCTTAGTCTCTTTGGCAACAATCTTGCCTTTCTTCTTGATACCCCCTTTTGCCTTGATGGTTTTATTCTTCTTAGTCTTTCCTTTGTTATCTTTGGAAGACTCAATAACCATCACCGCAATTTGATCCTTCTTAAGGGTCGCTTCAGCAATGTTAAGCACTTTAATCAATTCAAGAATTGTGGTGGTAATCCCATTTATTTGATGATTAAGCACAAATTGTGCAAAAGAATCAGGTAGAGTTTGTAGAATTAAGTCTACTCTTAACTCTTTGTCCATCTCAAAACCCAAAGTGGCAAGTCATTGAATATAACCATGCATCATAAGTGCATGTGGCCCAACAGAGGAACCTTCAGCCATCTTAGAACGAAACAATAGTTTCGAAATATCATAGCGTCCAATACGAGTTTGTTTCTGAAACAACTCTTTAAGACGGATGATTATCGCGTAAGCATCCATTTCCTTATGTTGCTTTTGGAGCTCTGAAGACATAGAGGCAAGCATAATGCATGTTGCCTTCTCACTATCTTCAGAATGCTTCAAATAAGCCATTTGTTCCACTGCGGGAACATCATCTTCAAGCATAGAGGGTACTGGATCATCCAACACATAGGCAATTTTCTCAGATCTCAAAACAATTTTAAGATTCCTAAACCAGTCAGTGAAGTTTGACCCAATCAACTTGTTAGCAACAAGTATGCTACGCAGGTTCAATTCAGCGTTGGACATTTTCAACGACCTAAAAGTGAAGTATAAAAAGAAAATTAGAGTATGACCATGCAAAAAGAATGCAAATAATAAGGTCTTAAATTATTGCATTTTACTCCCACTATTTTATTGCGAACTAATAGCCCTTGCTACTAATACGGGAAAACAAGCGCATAGTTTTCCTAGTGGATCAATATCCATATTGACTAAAATTAAACCTTGGGTTTACCCAACAAGCCAATTTTAGTTTTAATGATAGGTATCTCATACCAATTACATCATATGTAACAATTGAATTTATTGGGTTATCAACTCTTGATAACATACATATCTCATATGTATACCCCAATCTTGCCTCTAGTTAATTAGCCTTGGGTTTACCCAACAAGCTACAAAAAACTAGTTAAGACAAACCCATTAATATAGTTTTTAACATGTCCAATGTAGTATTAGGCTTGGGTTTACCCAACAACCCAAAACTAAAGCGAACTCTGGTTATCCCCATACTAACGGAAGGCTTATTCGTCTTAATATCTTCATTAAGGGATTTCTTATTTTTAAAGTCTCATCATACATGGTTGGCATACTTTGGACATGCATCATCATACATATTCAATAAATAAATCAAATAAATATGAACTAGATATGAACTTGTCCTATATGCATGATTTTACAACCCAGAGAAATCAAATAAATCCTATCTACTTGATCACCTTCTTTGGACATGTCTTGGCATCATCTCCATGGCCTCCATTGATTATCTTCTCTAATCTATCATATGTAATCTAATTACATAATATTTAAAAGAAGCCTCGAGTTACATTTGAGGTGAATTACAATGAGAGAGAATTTTATAGAGAGGCAGGACACGCAGGTCCTATTTACCAAAAATAATAAAATTATGCATATGTACAATTACATTGTATACTAAGTCCATATCTAGTTCACCATGCCAAAAAACATACACCCTTAAAAGCATTCATCTAATGCAAAAAAATAATTTATACGTTTAAAATAATTCGGCACAAATAATTTTCAACTCCTGAAAATTTACACATGATTATTACTATTTTAATCAATCTTATTGAATAATATATATATATATATATGATAACTATTATCATATATTTTGTATATTAATCTAATTAATATATACACATGTAATATAGTTAATCATATTAACCTATACTAGAAGAAAGCATGTTTGTCGTTTCATTTAAAAAAAAAAATAGATATACTTAATAAGTTGACAGAAGCATGTTACATCCTCTAAAAACAGCATTAGGTAATTTAACCTGTTGAAAAACCAAACCAGTTATTTAATTGTTATGCTTAACCATACCCAAACTGAGGAAAAATTATATATATGCCTCTTGTATATCTTTTAGAAACAGTAGAAACGACAAGCATAAAAAAAAAAAAAACGTAATGAGTGTAATGGTTTAACTACATATCATATATGTATTGTTATTATTACACTTACAATCACATACCCTTATCACATAAGGAAAACTACTGCCAGATTCAAAATTTTTTTTTAATAGTAAAAAAAATCGACAATAAAATTTAAAACAAATCTAATTTGTTTCTAAAATTTTTTGCCGTTTTTGAATCGATGGCGATATGGACGAACTTAAACAAATCAAATTTGTTTCTCCCCATTATCGATTACATAACCATGGTCCATAGTATAAGGAAATCAATTTATTATATCTCATATAATCAAACGATTCCTGTCGAAAAATTTTTAAACATATAATTGTGTTCATTTAATTGGTAACTTAGGCTCCGCTACCACTGATGCAATCAAAGGGAGTAAACAATCTAATTGCGCAGCGGAATATATACCGATTGATTCCATAGCATCAATGGAACATACATTAGAGAGGGTATTCAGTACTTACACGAATACCAAAATCGCAGCAAAACAGAAAAGAACTCTTCTAATCACTCGTCACTTGGTTGTTGCAAACCACAGTGATCCTCTCTTGAGTATCACCTCCACAAGTAATCCACACAAGGCAGGAGCGAAGAACTCTTCACAAGAGAATTACAATTGCCAAAAACCCTAGAGATCTAGTTAGGGATTTTGGCTGTAGGAGGAGAAGGAGGCTAGAGAATTATTCTCTATGTTGGGTGTTATGTATGTGCATCAATACTATAAGATATATATTTATATGCACTAGTCTATTATATTATAAGAAACTCTAATGGACTATTTAAATAATTAATTGGACCAAAGCCCAAATAATTATTTAACATATACATGGACTATTATATAAAGTCCATATATTATTATTATTTTGATTTAATATTGGATCAAAATCCAACAATATTATCATCAAAGGACGAGTTGTAGTTTTGCTTGAAGAAATACGACATCTTATTGATGATGAGTTCACAGCAATCCTCAAACAACTTATATACTGTCAAAAGGTTTCCATGTTTGAACAGATGGTCCGTCTGGAGATAACAAAAAAAAGATTAATTACCAACGGATCGACAAGAAGAAATTATTAATTATGAAGAATATATATATATAGTCCTAGCAAGAAACAAAATGAAGAAAACATTAATTAATTTGTATATAATTTGTATACGTACCACATTGTCAAAATCAATCTCATTATAGCCAATATGAATGTACTCGGCCACAGAAACTCCAATATAGCTCCAAAACTTTTATTCTTCAAGATTTTTAACCTTCTCATGAATTTTGTTCACCATCTTTCTGCTGCAACCCAAAAAGATAAACAATATTGATATCTGAAGTAGAAACTCCTTTCGACTTCTTGGATTTGAGAGAGTTTAAGTAGACTTTGTAGTTTCTCTTCCAATGTCTATCCTTTCCACATTGGAAGCAAGTCCTTTTGGGCTTAGTCTCTTTGGCAACAATCTTGCCTTTCTTCTTGATACCCCCTTTTGCCTTGATGGTTTTATTCTTCTTAGTCTTTCCTTTGTTATCTTTGGAAGACTCAATAACCATCACCGCAATTTGATCCTTCTTAAGGGTCGCTTCAGCAGTGTTAAGCATTTTAATCAATTCAAGAATTGTGGTGGTAATCCCATTCATTTGATGATTAAGCACAAATTGCGCAAAAGAATCAGGTAGAATTTGTAGAATTAAGTCTACTCTTAACTCTTTGTCCATCTCAAAACCCAAAGTGGCAAGCCATTGAATATAACCATGCATCATAAGTGCATGTGGCCCAATAGAGGAACCTTCAGCCATCTTAGAACGAAACAATAGTTTCGAATTATCATATCGTCCAATACGAGTTTGTCGCTTTGGGCCAAAGACCTGTTTACCTCGGGATCCCTATTCGCCAGCAACCGTAGGTTGGGGTTGAATGGGACTTTCCTTCCTCAGCTCCGCAGGCACCTGTAGGCAGCGTTGGTCCAAAGCCCATTCTGCTCTTAACTCTTTGGCTGATCTTTCCCTGGGCTTATCCCTCATTTTGACCTTTCTCTAGCCCGCTTAGCCATCCGGACTCTTCGTGTGGGCCTATCTTGTTCAATCCATGGCCCGTTCCTTAGCTCAATACCGAGGGGTGAGAAATTTGGCATTAACAGTGGGAATCTCTACAGGTTAGGACCATGTAGGAGGAATTGGTTGAGGTAACACTACATTCTGCTACTGCAGATGGGTGGCAGTGGCTACCAACTTCTACTTCGTCGCACTCCTCCTCCCAAACCTACTCTATTAATGTGGTTTTCGGTGACGCCTCCAAAACTTGAAACCTTTATGTGTCTCACTCTACATGGAGGTTTAGCTACTAGAGAATGTCTTATTCACCGGGTATCATTTCTTTGGACGCAGCCGCTTGCCCTTCTGTGAGAAGGCGGTGGAATCTGTTGCCCATCTACTATTATATTGTCTTGTTTCTGCACAATTCTGGAATCGCCTCTGTCAATGATGGGTGTTCAGTGAGTTGCGCTAGCATCTGTGTTGGATTGGGTGGAACAATGGTGCTTCCTATTTGGTGCGCGGCATAATACTGCAGACTCACTTGGTCTCTCCACCCTTTGGTTTCTTTGGCTGGCTCGTATCGGCATCATCTTCAATGCTAAACCTGTCCTCGTCCCCTCTCTTTTCGATCTGGTTGTCAGTAGAGTAACTTGGTGGTTCAAGGCTTCTCGTCCTTCCTTTCCTTATGGTGTGGGCGCCATACTCACTTCCGTAGAGACTTTTAAACAATGGCGTCATGCAAAGAGTGGTGTTCTGTACCTACACTTATGCCTCCCCCTTGTAGGAAGTCCATCTCTATGTATTATTTAGTCCATCATTAATAAAGTTTCACACTTGATTAGTAAACTTTATTGATGTATCTCAGTTAAACTGTTTTCCATTAGTGTTGAAGGAAAAATCCTCATATGAGACACTTGATCAGATCAAGCAACAGGCGAGGAAATTATATATCAGTTTGGGAGTTTGCACAAATTATGGAATCACAGTACTTCATTAATCTCCATTATCAGTGGGAATGGCTTAGCATAGTTTGCCAAAACTGAATGGAGGCATGGAATATAGGGCATGCGGGGTTGACGTACACTGCCACATCTTCTCCTTGTTGGTAAATTGCAACAGCAAATAAAGATCTACTCTCCAAATCAAAACTTCCTCCAAAGCTTTTAGCTCCCATGATCTTATTTTCGAGAAAATAATAAACACCCAAAAAAGGTAACAAGGGCTCCCTGAAGGAGAAAACCAAAACCCACAAAAGGATATTAAAAATACACAAAAGTTGAGACTAACAGACAAGACTAAAAGGAAGAAAACAAAAAAACTAAACGAAATACCGATGGGGGCATACAGCCAGAAAGAAAGTCGTCGGCGACAGCACCAAATTTGTAGATCTAAGGTTTTCTCTTGAGAGAGAGTGAGAAATTTTCATCCATTAATTATAGTTTGCTCTTCATGAAAATTTTACTTTTATTTGGTGGATTGAAAATTTTATTTTGCTTTGTGTAATCCCAGCATATGCCTACATTTGGATAAATGGGCATCCTCAGAAGTTTTGTGGTGATAATTCCATTAAGGAAGCTTCAATTTATTATTTTCTGTGTAACGGATTGAAGTATTAAAATCTGGACAAAATTATGAAATCACGTGAGAAAAAATAGTATGGAATGATGAGTAGGATTGGATGGGAGGGCTTCAAAAGGTTATCTGGGGAAAGATCAGGGGAGAAAATTAAGGAGATATATACGTAGAGGATAAAACGAAGGAGATATTATAGCATAGCTTTTTTTTATTTTTGGTGATACATAATTGTTATGGTAATATTATAGTATAACTATTTTCAAATGAAGCGCTAAAGAAGTGATTAATTGTTGCTTACCTTTTTATTACTAACAAGAGAGAAATCAGGACTTAGGTCTTGCATTGATTGGATGGGAGTAAAATGAGGACTGACTGAAATAAAAGGAGCAATCAATTTCCCTACCCTACAGGAATTTAGGAAATAACTATTGATGCATCTCAGTTAAACTATTTTGCATTAGTGTTTGAAGTGAAAATCCTGATATGAGGCACTTGATCAGATGAAGCAACAGGGGAGGAATTATGGGTTTGGGAGTTTGCACAAATTATGCAATCACAGTGCTTAGTTAATCTCAAAAATCAGTGGGATTGGATTAGCATAGCTTGCCAAAAATGAATGGAGGCATGGAATATAGGGCAAGCAG
>JAKUCV010005959.1:21392-88862 GCA_028386065.3 Turnera subulata
TGAGATTGTTTTGGTACCGGGTTGGATGATCAGCAAGCATAGTAGCGGTAAGTCAACATACGATGAGGAACCTTAGTTGAGTATAGTCTGTCAGGACCAGAGTGTGTGTAGTATAGTCTGTTGAGACTGGGTCGGTTACCCTTCATGTGGTAGAGTTGAAGTGTCCTGATCGGGCACTAGTGTATGGTATAGTCAGTATAGATGGTCATGGCTTAGATATGATTTAGTGAGTTTCCTCTGATGTGTTGTTTGAGTTGTATTCCACTGTTACGTTGTTTGTGATAGTTTCCTTGTGACGTGATTATTTGCCTGTCGTTGTGATTGTTGTTTTACTTCGAAAGTGTTATGGTTGAATATATCACTGTTTATCTTTCGTCGGTGAGCGTTTCGGACTCACCCCTCGCCTGCGGGGTTTCATCCCGTAGGATGAGTTGCTTGTAGTGCAGGAACGTACCGGGCGAGCTGATGCGTACCCTTGGACAGGCTTGGATCCATAGATTGCATGTGTCGCATATAGTGTCAATGTGAGTTTTGTTAAGTCTTCCGCTGTGCAATGTTATCGCTGTTATTGGGCCAATGGGCCAGTATTGTATTTACGATGTTCACTATTTTGGGCCGTTGGGCCGAGTTTATGTTGTCCACACTGTATGCTTGGGCTATGTTGGGTCGGGTAGTCACAGTTCCGGCCTGTGTTTACTGTGTACGGTAAATACGGGTCGGGGCGCTTCAAATTATATTTGGCTCTGCCACTGCTTATGCATGCATGCTGCATGATCTATCTATGCATGGTTGTAAAGTTAAGCATTAGAGAATAGGCAAGTGAGCCCCCGAAGTCCTAGACACCTTTTGAATATTGAGAATTCTTCTTCTGCTAATTTTTTGTTTATTTTTTTTTTCACAAATCCGATCTCTATTTGACTAGATGATTACGAATTATTAAGCAATTAGTAATTAACCTGGTCCTAAAGGACGACCTTGTTTGCTACAACTAGATCATTATGATTTGAGAATTTTTCTTGAGAATGTTTTTAAAAAAATATTGTAATTTGTAATGATTGAGTCTTATGAATAATTAAGAATAAAGTTTTGCTGATATGACTATTATTTATTGGTAAGGCATTATAAATTTATGAAAGGTCAAGTAAAAATTGAAATAGAACATTATAGATTTTTATATCACGTAGATTAAAATTTTGTTAAGCTCATAAATTTTGTTTCTGAAATTTTGAATATGATATGAAAATATATAATTATATTTATATGCTTACATTCGTTATACTAAACAAGTCCTAAATTCATGCGTGAAAGAAACTAACTTGTTTGGTACGTGATGATAATGCATATACATGTTGCATGATGACATGGCAATATGCTATATCACCGTAGAGGAGAAAAAAATTCCAAAAGAAGATTAATTTTTTGCTAGGGAAAAAAATATAATGATTTATGATGATGGAGTCTTATGAATAATTAACAAAAATTTTTTGCTGATATGAGTATTATTTATTGGTAAGGCATTATACATTTATGAGTGTGGGATTCAGACTTGAGACCCCAACCCTCTTGTATTTTTACACAAGAGTGTCAATATGCTACAAGTTCATCGGTAAAAAAAATTAATCTTTTTTTAGGAAAAAAATACATTCTAGATTTTTATATCATGGTAGATTTTAAATTTTTTATGCTTATAAATTTTGTTTCAGAAATTTTGAATATGATTTGAAAATATATGATTAAATTATATTCACCATATGCCAAAAAAAATTAAATCCTACAATGTTATTCTAATTACATTATTTATTTTCATTCCATTTATATTAAAAACTAACTAAAGAAAATAATTTATAGTATCATTGATGCTTCATTCCATTTATATTAAAAACTAACTAAAGAAAATAATTTATAGTATCATTGATGCTTTTATATTTTTAAAAATTTTCATATGAAATTTTTTTATTTTATTTCTTTTAAAAATTATTATATTCAAAATTTATTAGTAATCTCATTTTTTAATTTAGAGGATATAAAAAATTAATGTTTTAAAAAATAAGATTGTTTTTTTCCTTTTAAGAATGTTTCACTGGAGAGATTGTATAAGAACAAAAAATTTAAAGCTTTACTGTGGCATAGAAATTGATGATAATATTTTAAAATATACTTTTAATGTAAATCAAAATTTGGACCTGTCTGGTATAGTAAACGTAAGTTTCATGACTTAGTTGTTGATTTTAAAAGGTTTATGCTCTTATTAATTTTCTCCAAATGGTTTAGGACTTAAATTGTCGTTATTCCACTTTTTTTCCCCTGATGTGGCAAGACTTAACATACATTTCACCTTTTTGTTTAGGGAACGTTATTAGGATTTGTTTTATTTATTTGATGTAACATTTAGGACTCAAATATTGATTTTGAAAAGTTTGAGAATCAATTCATTTTACCTAAATTTTATGACTCAAAATGCCCTCAGTTCGCTGATTCATAATGATTTATAACTCTGCAATATAATCTAATATCACAATACTAGGTTATTTTTGGAAGTATTTTAATAAATTTTTATTGAAAGAATTAATATAATTTTTTTGGGCCGGGTTTCAAATTATTTTATATATTGTTTCAATATATTATTAAAAATTCAATTATAGCCATTAATATTTGTTAGTCCAGATTGGCCTGAGAAGAGGGATGAATTAACTTTTCTCCTTAATCGCATACTTGGCTTCTGGTTTGGTTTCTGATAAACCAGATGGTTAGAACAGGGGCAAGAGATGATGACACAATGATTTTAGAGTGGTTCTCCCTCACCAAATACATCCACTACCTAAAGGACCCTCCTTTAGGATTTTAAAACTCTCACTAACTTAGGTTTTTGCGGGTTCAACCTTAACCGTTACAAGCTTTTATAGGAGTAACTCTAACCTAAGCTTTTCATAGGCTCAGCTCTAACCTTTACAAGTTTTTCCCAAGCTAAACTCTAACCTTCCTTTAAGTCTAATCCTAGTCTTGAGTACCCAACAAAGACTAACCCATGTCTTGCCTAAAAACTCTCCCTTCAAAGGATTGAACACAAGTGTAAGCTCAAGATGAAGAACATAGGTGCAAGAACAAGTTTGCAGACTTAGAATCTCACTCTCATATGCTGGGTTGATCTTCAAGGATGCTTTGTCCCTTCCTTATATAGAGCTTGAGTGAGAGAGAGTAGGTAGGGGCTCCCTCTCCAACTGCTAGTTGCACCAATAATGCTCTATGGATTTGACCAAGATGCTCGACAAGTTGATGTTAGGTCCATTTTAGGAAGTCTACTTTCTTTGCAACTCAATAACACAAAAACATTCCATTTTTAGCAATCCGGGACCACAAGTGAAGATCACAATTGATAATTGAGCTTGGAGGTGAGAGACAAGTGGTTCGGGTCTTCTTCTCTGTCTTGGACCACTGCCAGTAGCCGTTGAGGTGGTTGGGAGC
The DNA here is from genome assembly GCA_028386065.3 of Turnera subulata. Classification (NCBI taxonomy): domain Eukaryota; kingdom Viridiplantae; phylum Streptophyta; class Magnoliopsida; order Malpighiales; family Passifloraceae; genus Turnera; species Turnera subulata. Next base: position 24,855 of record JAKUCV010005959.1, read on the forward strand.
TGTCTTCAAAGCTGTGAGGACCACAATCTACTTGCGGCAGGACCCATTGTAACAGCCCGGGTAAAATTTTTGATTTTTACCGTGACTGTAAAAGTCTTTTTACCGTAATTTACTGTTGAATTAATCTTGGGTAATTAATTCAAGGTAAATCGGGAGTCGTTTTTCGAAACCGAGAGTTTTCCCGCGCTCGTGATTTTTCCGTAGATTTTTCGGGCCTAAGTTGGTATTTTTTGGGTTTCGGAATTTCTCGGAAAAATCACACCGGAAATAACTAAGGGGGTATCAGTTATTTTCTGGTCCAGATCGGACCCGCTTCAAATGCAACCAACCTGCATGATTGAGGTTGGCGCTGCCATTCCCTGTGCGCCCGTGCCTTGCTTTTCTCTGTGTCGCCCGTGCACCCAGCTTGCCTGCTTGTTGAACTCGTGACTACTGCAAAACTGGGGAAACCAGTTTCTCTCCTGCCTGATAAACCCTTCTTCTCCTGCAAGAAAACACATGAAGCAACAAAACAAAACAACACCCATAAACACAAACACACACCCCCGCCGGCCGTCACAACCCGAGAAACCGTCCCCACCACCTTCTCCTTCCTTTACACCACCCGTGCCGACCACCACCATCCACCTCTTCTCTCCTCGCCGGCGCCGCCAGTGGAGTCAACCCGGGAAGGACGTAGCCGCCACCAGCAGGACTCGTCGCCTTACCATCCTTCTCTTTTTCCTGCCGTCGCGTCGCAGCTGCAGCCGACCCGAGACTCGTCGCACCACCGTTCTCGAGCCGCAGCCGCCATCGCCAAGAGAACCAAGCCCGACAAAGTCGAGTCACGCCGCCACCATCTCCTCCCTTTCCTCTTCTCCCCGCTGCAGCCGCCGCCATCGAGCCCGTCTCCTCTCCTCTCTACCCGTCACCGACGAACCTCACCAGCTGCCGTCGCCTCCTTCCAGTCGTCTTCCCCGCAGCGCGCCACCCTCGCTTCGTCGCCCGTCGTCCGGTCATACCGCTTCGTGCCTTGCCGCCGCCGCTAAGGTGAGCAGCCGTGGTTGTAAGTGACGACCCGGTTGAATGGTGTTTGGGTCGGGTTGACCCGGGGTTTATGGTTTGGGTCGCGGGCTGTGTTGTGGGCTGATGCGTTATGGGTTGCTGGGCCTGGGCGCGGGCATGTTCGCACGGGCCTGGGTCTGTGCCTTGGTCTGCCTGGGCCTAGTTCTTGGCTTGATGGCCTGGGCTTTGCCTAGGACTGTCTGGGCTTTAACCTTCGGCCCAGTCTGGTTAATTAATTAAAAGAAAAAGAAGAAAAAGAAGAAATAATAGTATATATATAAATACATAATTTTTTCTAGAAAAAAAATAATAATAAATAAAAACGAAAAGGAATATTTTTCTGGAGATAAATATATACATTACATAGTTAATAATTCTGAAAATATATAATTATGTTGTTATATAATTGTTCTTTTAATGAGTTTTTCCTTTAGAAAATATATGTATATTTATAAGATTGTATTTGTTTTCGGAAATCAGTTTTCTTTTGATTATATACTTTCCGGGAAATAATATATAGTATAAGATTATTGTATATATTTTTGTTAAATAATAACAATTGGTAATTATATTATGGTAGTTATATTTTCGGGAAAGTATAATTACTTTGAGTAAATAATTTTGGAAATGTATATACATACCTATATATATATCTTCCTAGAAAAATTATGAAAATTATATTTTTGGAAAATGATAAATACCTTCATGAAAGTAATTAAAGGAGAGTTTTAATTAAAGTATGGTACCGAGATTATATTCGGATATACGTACGATATATTATTTTCAGAAAAAGGTTAAAATATGGTAATAGATGATAATAAAAGAGATATGAACCGGGATGGGGTATTTCGCAGTATTGGCATCATAGCATACCGATTATGTGCATTTAAGTGTATATATTGTTTTGTTGTGTAGGTTTGGATATCGGGCAGTTTCCCGAGGAGCCGGCCTTAGTACCGGTCATTGTTTCCGGAGTTGAGTAATCGGCCAAGGTGAGGATGGATTTCCTTCGATATGTGCCTATATTACTCGGTTATTGTGTTTGTTGATTATTGCATGTTACATTTGCTGTGGTTTGGTTGGGGATGTTTATCCCATCATCTTGATTGTTGTCGGGATGTTTATCCCAGTATTGTGATTGGTTTTTGAACGTTTATCCTTGAGTCGTTTTGGCACTAAATAAAATGGAATAATTAATGAATTGTGACAAGGATGTTGATCCTTGATTTTTGGGTAGGGATGTCTATCCTGGTATCTTGGTTAGGGATGTCGATCCCTACGATTTGATTTTGATGACGATAATATAATTGTCACGTGGTAAGTAGTGGTACGACTCGATGGTTTAAGACTGTTTCGTGGTGGCCTTGACCTGGGTTCTTGTGATAAGCATGTCTATGCTTGGGATGTCTATCCCGTGATTATTTTTGGGATGTCTATCCCTGGGTTCGTATTTTTGGGATGTCGATCCCTAGGTTCTCTGGATTTGGTCTGGCACCCGGAATGAGTTGATAACCAGATCTGACCTCTAGCTTATCCGTGCTGGGGCCCAGAAAGATAAAATTGGAAATTGGATTTTATTTGAGTCTTTTCGGTCTTGGACCGGTTTTGGGTCTTGTCCTTTGGTTTGACTGTTATGTTTAGACCTTGAGTATTTTAGTGTGCATATTGATTGTCTTTCCTTCGTCGGTAAGCACTACCCCTCACCTGCGGGCTTTCATCCCATAGAATGAGTTATTTTTGGTACAGGATTGGTGCATTCCAGACAGGCTGCGGCGTTATCCCTTGGACACGGCTTGGATCCATAATTTGCATCTATATCGCATACAGTGTTTATGTGAGTTATTAAAGTCTTCCGCTGTGCATTGTTTTGTTATTGTTGGCCCATTGGTCCGATTATGTTGTTATTGATGTTATTATTTTTGGGTTGTTGAGCCCGAGTTACTGTTGTATACACTGTATGCTGGGCTTTATTTGGTTGGGTTGTCACAGTTCCGGCACGTGTTTACTGTGTACGGTAAATACGGGTCGGGGCGTTTCACACATGATGTTGACAGCTAAGTGTGGTTTCTTCTTGAAACCAAGCTGGTGTGGTTTTTGAATTGGTTCTTGTAAGAAACCAAGTTACCTGCCTTAGACATTATCAACACATAAAGATTTCTAAACAAGAGTCTGATTAGTTTGTCAATCATTAAAATCAATATATAATAATTCACTAAACATGATTGAGCATTAATAATCATATCAAGCCCATGTTTAGGCTAACAATATTTAACCTTTAAAATTTTAGAATATAACTTTTAAATTTTTTAATTCTTTCACTTTATACTATAATATTTTTGTTTAATCAAATTTTAAAATTATATTTTATCATATTTGAAGATTTTATAATATAATTTTTTGTATATAAACTTGGCCACATCAGTTATCTCCATTTTAATCTTGTAAGGGACTAAATTAATCATTTAATAAGCGTAAGGGACATAGTTAATCATAATTATTATAGGGGGATCAATCTTATCATTACAATACGATGGGGAATAGACCAAATAATATTTAATTCATTTTTCATATTAGAGAGGTTTTTGATTTGAGAGGTATAGTGTAGGGGAGAACTCATTTGTACACTCTCTCAAATAATAATTGCACTCTAATTTTTGGTTGTTTGGCTATCAAATGATGAAATTAACCCTACTTTTAAAATTTGATTTCTTTTTAAACAATTTTTTATGTTATGACAGTGGTGTAGGCTCAATTTGGCTAAGAGGGGGGTGAATTAGCCACTTTTTTCGATTAAGCACCGATTTGGCACGACTGATGCCAAATCCTACTTAAACTGGAAACTAGAGATTATGAACACTAATGTGCACACTAATGCACACTTCAGTAAGAAGGGTTAGAGAAATTGGCACAGCGATTTAGAGTGGTTCGCCACTAAGGACTACATCCACTACTCAAGGAGTCCACCTTGAGATTTATAACCTTCACTATACCGTGGCTTTTACGGGTTCAACCACAACTTTTTACAAGCTTTTTCCTAGGCTAAGCTCAAACCTATCACTCACCACAAACCTTCCTGGTTTGTTGAATCCCACCTTAGCAAACTAATCCTAAGTTCCCATTAAGGTGTGTTTGATCTCACAGCAAGGAATCTTCAATGACAAAGTCAAGAAGATGTACAATTAAGCTCAATACTTTAGCCTTATAGATATCACTCAATTTAGGCTCTTTTGGAGAACTGCAAGTATAACTCAAGTAGTATGATGTCAAGACTTCGTAATAGCAGCTCTAACTTGAGTTCTTCAGTCTTCCTTCAATTTATAGAGGCTAGGAGAAGTGGTAGCCTCACCATCCAATGGCTAGCTGTCACTTTCTGCTACCTTGAGATTTGGCATCATTGGCGCCAAAACGTTCATCGCTTCAATTCCAGAAAGTGGTCTGCATATGCTGAGCAGCTGCCAAGATTTGAATCTCTTAGGTTGGACTGAATCATAATGAGTCGTTGTGAGAGCTTTTCAGTCCTTTAAACAAACACCTGAACAATAGAAAGAAGCAAGCTTGAAAGTTTTAAGCACATAGGAGCGCCTCCAACATGTAGCTCCAAAGTACAAGAAAGTCAGCACATGCTTATCAGACTCCTAGGTTTGGTGATCCTAGGATTGTCAGATTCGAATCTAACCGCTGTAAGACCAACCCAGATCTTTAGTACAATATTTTGTGAGTTAAACTAGGCTAGGTACCAGAGTTATAGAGTATGGGAGCGCCTCCAATAAGTTGCCTCAAAGTTCTAGAAAATCAGCACAAGTTGGACAGAATACCTAGATTTGATGGTCCTAGGTTTGGGCTAAATCGAGATGGCTCTTTCTAACTCCTGCACAGATTAATAAACAAATATTTTCTAAGTTGAATCATGCTATATTTCCAGTTTATAGGGTCTAGGAGCATCTCCAACATTTGCCTCAAAGTTGTAAGAAATCCAATGAGGTCCACGGGCATGAAAGAGACTTAAACCTAATAAAATAATGCCACTAGCACACATATCAATCCCACTAACCTCAAACCTTAAAAAAATTGATTTCATTATTTAATTCAAGGATTTGGTTTTGGATTAAAATATTCATAAACTTAGTTTGTCATTAATCAAAATCAATTAAGCACATGATTAGGTAATTAAATTAAAATATTAGTTAGTACTAATTGTCTAATTAATTAATCACTAATGCACATTTTAATTACCTTAACCCAACAAGTGGGCCTTAAAAGTAGATTTTAGGAACTCTTTAATATTAGAAATATACAAGGAAATATTATAATAATTTATTAGAACTATAAAAATTATCAAGATATTGTCAAAATTACCAAGCTATTTAGATAATGATAAAAATAGTAATTCTTTACATGCACCAGTGCCCCAACCTACATAAAAAAGAAATTCATATGGCACCAAGCAAAATAAAAAATTATAAATATATAAGAAAAAAAATTTATTAACTAAAAGAAAGTTATATAACCAAGCTGAAAAAATTTGTTCACTTAAAGGAGAATTAGAACCAAGCTCACCAGCCATACGAAAACAAAAATTGAGATTATATGATCTTTGGGGAAAACAAATATCATAATGAAAAAGTAAAAACGAAACTACCTCTTAGTCTAAACACCCACCGAACAAATTGGAAAATAGATATAGTTTTAGTATTTGTCGAATTAGATATTGTGGTTTATCTTTTCTAAGGTAATTTGTAATAAGTTTATTTATATATATTAGTTCAATAACCATTTAAAAGATAAAATCAACCATAATTTAAAAAAAGAAGATAAATATAAAAAGGATAATATATTAAATGAAAAAATTGATTCAGGTTACAAGAAGAGTAACATCCATGGTTCAATGGTCTAAGGATTTTCATTAGTGAATCTTGTATAATTAGATAATTTCTTCCACCTTGAATTTTATATTTCCAATAATAAAAGAGATGAAAATGAAACAGCAAATAAAATAAGAGAAAAAATAATACAAAGGAAGAGAGAGGAGTGTGTACCATCAAATCATTTTAAATGAAGGTTATTTTTATCATTTGAAGATTTTTGTCGAGAGCGTAAAGATATATTAATAGAAATCGAGTACAACATACATATTAGAATAACATAGACTACTAAAAATAAGGAAAAAAATATAATTAAAAGCCACAAACATAGAGGAATAAATCCACAAACAAAGCATGGACCATGAATACAAAGTGATTGCTCTTAGATCCAAACATAGGCAAGGGTTAAAACTCAAACCAGAGAACTTGCAGCTACCCATGGACGGGAAGACGTGATGTCCGCATAAAGCAGGACTAGCCCCAAAACAGCAACCAAGTTCCCTTCCGGTGGTCGGTAGCTATCGGCTTTATCTCTGAAACACGAGCAAGCCAAGCAATAGCCATCACCGGAAAAACGGAAGAAATCCAATATCCTCCCTTATGAGTAAACACTTCACAAAATGCTCCATACTTCACACAACAACAACAATCCGCCACTTGCAACAGAACTAATTCAAAGCCACTGGAAAAAAGGAAGAACAACTCACCATCTCTTGTTTTGGTATCCGTAGATCTAGAAGCCTCGAGGTTGAAAGTTTTAGTTCCATAGATGCATGAGGCCAGGCCAAGGAAGACATGTTGAGAGTCTCTAACAACAAAAAGATAGATTTAAAATCCATCTACTAAAACACCAGATTTATTGTAGGTCTACTAAATATATGTTAAGAAAATACTAGATATAACTAAAGAAGAAAAAATAGGTTTACCAACTGACTGGAGGAGCCAGCGGCAGCCCGTACCTTATCCTGGGAAAGACTCGCTTTTGGAGAGGAAATGGGGAAGACTCGCTTTTAGTGCTTTTTTATTTGAAGATCAAACAACAAAAAATTGGGGTGCCAATATTGATGGAGGAGTGTAAATATGGATTCCCACTGTAGGGAATTGTTGACCATTTTGCATATCACACAGGTATAGGATACATCAGTAGTGTAGGGATTGGTCCTGGACAAGTAGTAGGGCATATTTGACAAGAAGCCATTAGCTCATCATTGGTCCCCGGACAAGCTTGTAAGATATATTCCATAAGAAATTATTACGAATCTAAATCCACCATCCCCGCCCCACCCACTTGGATGAGATGCTTTGGAAAGGAAGACAAATTAGGCCTTTAGTCAATAGTTTAGCCAATCTATTGTATACACTTCTAGGACCACGACCCAATGGATAAAGAGGAAGGATATGGTGCTTTTTTAGAAGTGGAAAGGCCCACGAGAACATGAGTTTTTTTTTATCCATGAATAATAAGAGAATAAGAGTTTTATAGTAAACCAACTTCATATTAAATGAAACTAGGAGGTCTGCCTTGCTTGGCTGCGGCGGCGGAAGTAAGTTGTAACTTGTAAGTGATGTTTTTCAACATTATTTATTATTTATTTTAATATATGGCTAAAGATTATACTATTTTATTTGGTGCAAAAAGATGGTTTCTTTGTTAGTGAAGGGTTACAGAAAAAAAATATTGTGTTCCATAATCTGAGGTGTAGAATATAATATGTTATATTTATTTATTGGTAGCCTTGTGACTTAAAAAAATATAACATAACGATCTTATATGTGATTATCAATTTTTTTTGTTTGTGACAACCGCACTGTTTGTTGGAATGTGTATTTTCCCCCTTCATAACTATGTACGTAGTACCTCATCAAAAAATAATAATCATATCAATAATATTTTAATACTAAACACTAATAAGACTTATGTGGGAAGAGTTTCTTATAGTTGACGGTTTACCACTAATTTGATTTATTATCTAAAATTTGATAACTAAATTAGTATGTCATCTAAAGCTTTAAGACTTCGCAAATGCGGTGACTTTTTTCAAGAGAACTTTCTCTTCGGTGAAGTAGCAAGATCATCATGCTGCATGTGCATATTAAGTCATCAGATAACGGACATAATGGACATGTGAGCTTTTTTTTAAACGACTTAATATTTTGTATAACAGACCGTAAAGTTTATGACTCAATTGTCGATTTTAGAAGGTTTAAACTCGATTAATTTTAGCTAAAAGTTTTTAAAACTTAGCATACTCTTATTCCCAAATTTTGCCACTAGTTGCAGGGAATAACTAAAATGATCACCTTATAAGTTGCAAACATCTTCTGAGTGATAAAATTGGCAGATCTATTGACGACCTCTGGTTCTCTACCAATTTTTGAAATGAACAAACAAGACCGGGGGCCTGAAAATGAAAAACATGTTGCCTCAGTTTCATTACGCCATGCCCCATGTTTGGTGCCGAATTAGGACTTCAAAGCAACCCAACCTACAGTTTGAGCCCAATAAGACTAAAGGATCTATAGAACGAAAGCATGCAACGTTTACCCAAAATGGCCACTTTCATCCAAATGCAGTCCTTGGTGGCGGCGATTACCTTGACAGAATAGGTTGTAAGCAACTTTCAGTAGATTTGAATCAAGAAAGACCAAATACCCGACTGTGGACTTCCTATCATCAGGGTTGCCATGCACCCCAATCGGCATCCGTATAAACTGAAAGGTGATCGGTGGTGCTTGGCCGGAGTAAAAGACCATGCGTGCTTGTAGGCTTCAAGTATTTGAGAATTCGTTTAACAGCAACAAAATGGTACTCCATAGGTTGGTGCATGAGCTAACTTATTTTACCAACAGCATAACCTATGTCCGGACGAGTTATCCCTAAGTATTGGAGGGTTCCCACTAGCTTGCGATAAAGCGTGAGATCAGAAAACAGCTTGCCATGATGCTTCGTAAGTTTGGTTGAAATAGAGGCCGGAGTAGTAACTTCTTTACAGTCTTTCAAGCCGGGTGTCTGCAACAGATCAGTGATATACTTCCACTGCGAAAGCAAGATACCTTGGGAAGTATATTGCACCTCGACACCAAGAAAGTAACTTAACCGGCCAAGATTCCTGATCGAAAACTCACGGCCAAGTCAGTCAATCAATTTGACTTTAAAGGAGGCACTGTTACCGGTAAGTAAGATATCATCAATGTAAACCAGTGCATAAATAGTAATGGAATGGTGCCGAAAAATAAAGAGTGAACTATCAGACTTGGAGGTGCAAAAACCATTGGCAACAAGATAGTCACTGCGCCTTTTGTACCATGCCCGAGGGGCCTGTTTAAGCCCATAAAGAGACTGTTGAAGGCGACACACATGAACTGGTTTGTCCGACGCAATAAAACCTTATGGCTGTGCCATAAAAACCTCTTCATCAAGTTTGCCATGCAAGAATGTGTTTTTGACATCAAGCTGATGCACCTGCCAGTGATTCGACAAAGCTATTCTGAGCACAGTGCGTATTGTTATAGGCTTCACAACTGGACTAAAGATTTCCTGGTAATCAATGCCTTGCTGCTGATTGAAGCCTTTGGCCACCAGACACGCTTTGTAGCGCTCAATTGTGCCATCAGCCCTTCTTCTTATCCGATATACCCATTTGTTACCCACTATGTTCAAGGAGGGATGAAAAGGAACCAGGGTCCATGTTTTGTTGCTAAGCAAAGCATTAATCTTGTCATGCACAGCATGCCACCATTCTTCGTACCTAGAGGAAACTGTATACAAAGTGGGTTCGGTGAGTGGAGAATCAGGTTTATAAGAAAGATAATTTGATGGGGAAAAACGCTAGGTTGGTTTTGGTCTAGGACGAAGAGTCATGCGGTGGTGTTGTTGTTGTTCAGGAGTAGGAACGGGACTAGAGGAAGGAGTCTGATTTGGTGAAGTTTGTTGATGTCCCGTCTCTGAATATATAAGCTGTATGCGAGTAATTATAAGAGTAGAGGCAGAAGAGTGCATGAGACTAGGTGTTTGCAGGGTTGTGGACAAGTGAGGTGAATGAAAGTGTAATTGAGTAGGATTAAGTGATGGAGACGGAGAGGGAAGAGGAGTTTGCTGACCAATTATCTTCTGCTCAGTTGCCGTGGCCGGGAAGAAGACAGATAGGGGTACAGAAACCCACTGCATAGGCGATGGAGTTGGAGTCAAACATGGTTTCTATGTAGGATAGGGAAAGATATACTCATAAAATTTCACATGTCGGGCGATATACATGCGTTCGGTGACTAAGTCTAGACACTTGTAATCATGATGCATGGTGCTATAACCTAGGAAAAGACATGGAGTGGATCGAAAGGAGAGTTTGTGTTGGTTATAAGGATGCAAGTGTGGGTAACAGAGACAACCAAAAACTCTTAGGAAGGTATAATCGGGCTGATGAGTATGAATGACTACATATGGAGACTTATTGTGCAAGATTTTTGTGGGGTAATCTATTTATAAGAAACACGGTAGCGTTAAATGCATAAGTCCAATAAGTTAAGGGTAAGTGTGTCGTGGCTAACAAGGTTAATCCAGTTTCCACTATGTGACGATGGCGTCTCTCAATAGATCCATTTTGTTCGTGTGTGTGTGGACACATAACTCTGTGTTTGATTCCTTGTTTGGTAAAATATGTGCTTAGTGACCGAAAGTCTCCTTCCCAATCGGTTTGCACTGATTTTATTTTCGTACTAAATTGACATTCCACACGAGCTTGAAACTGTTGGAAAACAGAAAAAACATCTGATTTCTTTTTAATCAGAAAGAACCAAATCAATTTACTGAATTCATCTAAGAAAACAACATAATATTTGTAGCCATCAATACTAAAATGAGGGGAAGGTCCCTAAATATCACTAAAAAGAAGATCCAATGGTTTATTTGCACGATGAGTGCTGGATGCTAGATGCAGGCGTGAGGATTTTCCTAAAGGACAGGAAAGACAAGACGAAACTAAAGAACTACAGGAAAGAGGAATATTAGAGTGCTGGAAAAGAAACTGTTGAACTTGAGAATGGGGGTGTCCAAGTCGTCTGTGCCATGTATCTTCTCCAACCTGGACAGCAGATAGTGCATAAAAAGAACAGGCAACAAAATGAGGCGAGAAGGTGTATAAGCCATTGTTACTCGTTCCTATAATGAGGGGGGTTTGGTGATTCGATCCTTGACAAAAAAAGAAGTCGGGGTGAAATTCAAAAAATACATCATTATCACGGGTAAATTGTTGAACAGAAAGGAGGGATTTAGTAATAGCAAGAACATGAAGAGTATTCTTAAGAAACAAAGGACGACTAGAGGAAGAGAGTTGAGAGTTACCAACACCTACATTGGAAAGATCATGACCATTACCCACTTGTACAGTGCCACTTCTAATATACTCAGAATAGGGCTGAAAGCTATGCGAATCATGAGTAACATGATGACTAGCCCCGATCTTAGGAATCCATTGATGGACAGAATATGGATGAGTAACCGTGTTGACCGAAGGAGCTGAGGAACCATATCGTTGATAACAATTAAGAGCAGTATGTCCCACTCGATTGCAAATCTGACACCATGGTCGATTGGACTCTGAACCTCGAAAAGAACGATTGTCAGAATATTTCTTGGAGTAGCCACCACGGTTGCCTCGGCCCCGACCTCGCCTTCCTCGACCACCACGGAAAGGTTGAGAAAGTTGCAACCGCTGAACAGTGTGAGCCGAGGGAGGAGCAGATGGAATAGCATCTGGTAAAGGTGTAGCAGCAGGTGGTTGTGTAGACTCAAGATTCAATGTTTTGACAAGATCATGATTAAGGAACTCAAAACTCATAAGAGCACCCTGTAACTCAAAAAAAGAAAAGGGCTCTGGTCGAGCAGTAATAGTGGTGGCAAGTTCAACGGCAGACAAGGCCTGGCCACTGGCCGCAAGTTCATCAGAATATCTTTTGGCTCGATTCATATACTGCAGTACCGGTTCATTTGGATTCTGGGTGATCTGCTATAAGGCTGTATGAAGTGCCATCCTCCTGGCTTGTTTAGGAGAAGCAAGAGATGATTCAAGAGCATCCCAAGCATCCATTGATTTATGCTTACCAACGACATTCGGAAACACCTCAACTGATAAGGAGGAGTTGATTATGCTGAGTATGGCCTTATCCTGCTGCACCCACCTAGCGTAAGCAGAATTGGATCGAAGAACAACATCTGCACCAATAATAGTTGATGGAGGGCATGGAAAACTTCCAATTACATATCCAAGCACCCCTTGTCCTGCCAGAAAGGATTCAATTTGAGCCCTCCAAAAAACATAGTTAGTATGAGATAACTGGATAAACACAAAATGGTGAGAATTGCTAAGAGGCTAAACATTATTAGGTGGTACAACGGGAACAGAGGCATCAGAAATTTTGGAGGATTCATATCCAGAGTTGACACCAGTTTTGGTTCTAGTAACGGAACCAGTGGGTAAGTACAAAAAAACAGATACCTAAAAAATAGGTGCGGTTAGGCTAATTGCTCCGCTACCATATAGAACAACTCAATACACAGAATATGATTGTGAAAGGCGTACCAATTGTGTAGCTTGTACGACTATTATATACTGATACTTGTTTACACTATATAGAAATTTACTATATGTAGGACACATCAAGTACAGATGATCACAACTATATCACATACTAAAGCTTATCATGGCAGTAGCTAAGTATTATCCTCCTCAGTATCTTCTGCTAACAGAATTGGTTTTAAGAATATATAGTCAAAGCAAGAAAAGAAAAATGAATTGAAGGGAAGATTAATAACAATGCATGTATGTTGGCCCCAATGTCACTCCAATTTTATTTTTCGCGCGACAAGAACTATTCCAAGTACGCAGTCATGGAAGTATTTACACCTATATTTTCAAGTTTGAATTGAAAATAGAAATACAGTATTACAAAATTTATTTCTTGAAAAAATTCAGTCAATGGGTTTCATCTATGTGCATGCACCTAGCAGACGTCTTGCTGCAATCTCTTTGTTATGCCTTGAAGTTGAAAGATAAGATAAAGAGGGACCAGGCCACGCCCAGCCATATTCTCCCAACCTTTTGTAGATCATGCATTTTTTTATGGATAGATTAGGAAAACTAGGGATAATTATATTACGTTTACCATATACCTAAGCTATTTTCTTGCTAATAAAAAGTTTGACGCAAATTATTGTTTGTCTCTCACAGTATCTCAAATACACCCATGTTTTGTATGGAGTGTTGTTCTAGGGCCACTCGCCAGAATGCGTAGTTGGATTTTTCCATGCTTACATGTTTTGTTTTCTTGTTTCAAGAAGAATCCATTTATATTATCTACTGCATGCAGGACAGTGCAATGAACTTCGTCTCTCATCAGAAGAATACAGTGAACTTTTCACAACAGTACGGCATCCAAAGCCAAAGTACTCTCTCCCTCCTGCCAAGAAGAGAGAAGAGATAAGAATATATTATATACCATACCAGTTCATCCAGTGTTCCCCTGGTCCAAACCCGACCTGGGTGCGATTTTTGGCGATAACATCTAACAAGTTTCCCATACCTGTGGGGTGGTGTAAAACCCCCCACTTAGCAAATTTTGCTTACCCACAGCAGCGAAGCTGACGAATAACCTGTTGAAGTTTTACTAGTATATATTTATACTAGTATTTTCGCAAGTGCGTTTCCAAACTATCCCGGTGACTCCAGGAAGGAAACTTATCTTAGTTGCTTTTTTTTTTTGATTGAAAAACTTATCTTAGTTGCTAATGCGCATCATAAAATATACAAACAAGAAATAGTGTTGAAGACAACGAAATTAATTACTACGTCTTAATTTTTTTTGGTGAAAATTACTACGTGTTATTTGAAATCGTTCACCCAGTATTTTTCAAATTTGGAAATATGGTCAAATATTTTCTATATTAAGCATGTATATATACTCGTGAATACTCTAAAATATTAAATATAAACCCTCATAAATTAAAAACCTTTATGTGAAAGCAGCTTCCGGAGAATTTTTCTTTTTTTCCTGCGAAGGTGTGAAAAATCTTGAGATCTATGGCAACCTTTAACATATAGATGCCTCACTTTACAAATAATTTACAATACCTTTTTATCATATGATTTGGGAGAGTATTTAATTATGATATATTGGGAATAAAAATTTATCTTTCTTGATGGACCTTCGAGGATCATGCATAAAATAATAAAATAAAATGTAAAGAATTAGAGAGACTCAAGATTTGTAGTAGTTTGGACTTGATCATACTTACATCCATCTATAAGACTATAACTCTTCATTCGGAAAATATAAACTCGCCTACTCTACTAATTCCACTTCATTAGGAAGACAAGGAGCCCTAATCCATGTTATTTTTCTACTCCCTAATAAAAAGAAAAAAGATGATGTTAGGAGTTAATAAAATTTTCCAATGAGATAATGCCACATCAATTTGTAGAATGTTTTTAGTAAAAAACTCTCCGTACCTTTAGCATTCTTAATCTAAATATCTAATGGCAGTTCACCTAGAGTAGAAACTTTTCAAGCATAAAAAGGAATTAACAACAATTTTTACTGGACTGTGAAATTGAGGCAAGGACTTCTGAACAAACAACCATGCTAATTCTCTTCTCTTCTCTCTCTCTCTCTCTTTTTGAACAAACAACTATCAGTGGCATTCAAGTTACTGATCTTAGTTACAATAATACAGAATAAAGGAGAAAAAATTAAAGGATTGATAATCAAATGCAAGAACTAATAACGCAATCGACTAGCTTGAAGGTTAAAAAAAATAACGGTGTTTTGCAATTATGATTAAGGGACGCTCATCCTTTCTCCTGTGTTTCGTTTTTTCTCTCTTCTTGAAAGGTAAATGACTACCGAGCATCCAAAGAGTGTTGTCACATACCAATTTTACAGCTTTTTCCCATTTAGTTTTCGTCTCTGTCCAACATTTCTAAATTTTGATGGTTTGGCTTGTAGATGGAGGTAGACCAGAAACCAAATTATTTGGAGAAGGTCAATTGCTGGCAATTATTAGATTCGGCAACCTGTAATTTTTTGGCAACCTGTAATTCAGCTTTACCAAAACAATGCTACATGATGTTTTATATATTAAAAAAAAAATGCTGCATGATGTTAATATATTGGCGTAGATTTTTAAAATATAAAGTCTAATAAAGCAAGAGAAAACATGTCACAGTTGATGTCGGTTTATTCGTTGACAAAGACCGTGCATTTAACGGGAGGCAATATGCGTGAGCCATGCCATATGTTCTTTTTTGATTTATATATAGTTTTTGGCAGATATGTTTATCTATTGCTAACATATATCCAGACATCATGCAATAATTTTCATACTTTTCCGATGTATTATTATTCGACAACATACATTTGCATATAAAGAATCTTTTAGTGCCTAAGAATTAATTGGTTGTCATTACAATTGGCACAGCAAGAAAATAGCAAACCTACTTGTGAATTGCAATATTTTTTTTTTTTGGTATAGGTATAGGCGGCAAACGGCGCCAATTCGTGGAAAAATTATTATATGAATCGATTGGATTCAAATGGTTTTCTTTAGGAGGCATTTGCTTTTTTTACCATTAAAATATTCTCGGAAAGATAGAAAATTGAAGAACTTATCATAGTTGCCTTTCTTTTGGTACAATATGAACTGCAAGATAAAATAAGTACAGAGTGGAAGAGAAAACACACAATTTTGAAGGCAATCCCTCTTAGTAATTTATAAAGAATATTGTTATATGTGTTGAATTTTCTGTATTTGATGCAATAACTCGCGATAATTTATATAATTTATAAAAGAACCCCACCACGCGTAAAATTAATTATTCATACATACGTTATCATATGTATAGCTGTATAAAAATTTATTTAATCATTAATTTTTTTTTTCTCCATCAGGTTCAGAACTAAAAAACAACACTGCTATTATGGTAGCACACATTTACCTATTATGGTAGTACCAACCTAGCAAGGTGTTCCTTCCCAACGTTTTTTGTTTTCTCATTTAAATAAACCAGCAGCCATGCACAACATAAATTTGCTTTGAAGCAAATTGCAAACATACGCAGGGACAGGAACAGCTATAAACCATGGAATTGGCAGACAGGAAGAATCAAATTGAGCTTCAAAATGCATTGAAGTCCTGTAAACATATTAGCCCAATTGCTACGCTAAGATATTTAGGTTTTCGTCATTCTGTATTGACAGATAGATGTCAAGGGTAGTGCTTATCTTAGGTTTACGCTAATGCCTATCTTGTATCTCATATGTATTCTTATCAGCTTAGCTGTACCTCTCTTATCCTCATGAGTTAGAAGTATAGTGTACTACTTACACTCTATGTATTTATATCTGTAACATCATGCCTAGCAATATACAAGGAATACACTCTACTATTCTATACTTTCAACTTGGTAGCGGAGCAACTATACCTAGTTGTTATTCTTTTCTTCTTCTTGGGAATTCATGGCAACCGCCGCTTCCTCACCCACGCTCCCCAATACCCACCATTATGTCTCTATTAAGCTTGCTCCTACTAATTACCTTCTCTGGCGTGCGCAGGTAAAGGCTTTTGTTTCAGGTCAGGGGCTTTGGGGCTATATCGACGGGACAACTGCGTGCCCTGCAGCCACTATCGACGGTGACAAACCGAACCCAGCTCATGCAGCTTGGGTCCAACAGGATCAACTCCTTGTGAGCACCCTTTACTCCTCGATGACGGAGGCTGTCATGCCCATGATCATGGACCTTCCTACGTCTAAGGCGATCTGGGATTCCTTGGCCACCTCTTTTGCCTCACCATGTCAGACGAGGATCATGGAGCTGCACTTGGCACTTCAACGCCTTGTTAAAAAAGATGAGTCCGTATCTGACTATTTATATCGTGCCAAGAGGATTTCTGATGATCTTACTGCTGCAGGTCGACCTCTGCCCGTCATGGACTTCAATTTATATGTTTTTCGTGGTCTTCGCTCTGAGTTCAAGGATATTGTCACCACCTTGAATGCTCGACCAGAGCCTGTCTCTTTTCAGGAGCTCCACAGTGTCCTCCTCAGCCACGAATTCTTGCACGGCGATTCTCTGGCCAAGCTTGACATCTCCTCTTCTGTTTCGACTTCTGAGAGTCATAATACTCAGGTTGCATCAGCCCCGGAACGCACTGATCCTGCTGTCAATTACTCTCGGCCTGTGCAGCGTGGCCGAGGCCGTGGTGGCCTTTACTCTCGAGGCAGGGGCTGTGACGGTCGATCTGGCCAGTCCTCCTCTCACCCTTTTCCACCGGCGCCCCTACGCTGTCAGCTTTGCAATGGGCTGAATCATACCACGGCTCAGTGCTATCGGTTTCAAGCCTCGGGTCAGTCTGCTTACTTAATGACGTCTGCACCTCCGTCTTCGGCTGGGTCGTCTTATCATTCCTGGTTCCCGGACAGTGGGCAACGAACCATGTCACTCCTGACATAGCTAGTTTAAGTCATGCCGAGGAGTACAAGGGCCCGGAACAGATGCAGGTTGGCAATGGTATGCATCTTCCTATTACCCATATTGGTTCCTTAAGTGTTCCTACTTCCAGCAATTATGTTCAACTTTGTGCTCCTAATATTACTAAATCGTTGCTCTCTGTGAGTCAATTTGCTGCTGACAACCACGCTTATTTTGAGTTTTATCCATCTTATTTTTGTGTCAAGGATGAGGTTACCCGGAGGGTGCTGCTTTTCGGTCCGAACATTGATGGTCTGTATCGTGTCCAGTTGTGTCCGGCGTCCCCAAAATCTTCTGCTCTTCTCACCACCCGTAGCACTAGTGACGTCTGGCACCATCGATTGGGACATTCCCATTTTGAGGTTCTTTGTCGAGTCTTGCGTCAGAATAATCTTCCTGTTCCTAGGGTTTCAATTTCATGTCAGTCCTGTCCATTAGGGAAGTCTAGTCGAACACATTTACCATCTAGTGTTCCTAATGTTTCTGCACCCTTAGATTTACTTTATGCTAATGTTTGGGGTCCGGCACCGGTATTGTCCACAGAGGGCCATCGTTATTTCTTAATTTTCGTTGATGTTTTTTCTCGTTATGTTTGGTTTTTTCCTTTGAATAACAAAGCAGATGTTCCTACTATTTTTCTTTCCTTTAAGCGCACTGTTGAACGAAAATTTAACTCCAAGATAAAAAGTCTTCAAACAGATTGGGGTGGGGAGTTTCGTCCAGTAAGTAAACTCTGTCATGATGCAGGCATCATTCATCACCTCATTTGTCCACACACCCATGAACAAAATGGCATGGTTGAGAGGCGTAATCGCCATATCGTTGAAAATGGACTTACCTTTCTTGCTCAAGCATCTCTCCCTCGAAAATTTTGGAATCATGCCCTTGAAACGGCTGTATATCTCATTAATCGTATGCCCACCAAAATACTTTCTCATAAAACCCCACATGAACTTCTTTTTCAACAAAAGCCTAAGTATTCATTTCTTTGTGTTTTTGGCTGCCTTTGCTTCCCTTTCTTGCGTCCCTACAATCGGCACAAAATGGACTTTCGCTCTCAACCATGTATATTTCTTGGGTATAGTTCACAGCTTCTAGGCTACAAGTGTTTGAATCTTGTCACTAATCGCCTTTACATCGCTAGGCATGTTCGGTTTATGGAAAATATCTTTCCTTTCACTTCCTCTACTTTACCATCTCCACCAACTCTGTCTAGTCCTTGGTCTAGTTGCCCCATTTCTCTTCCTGTAGGTCCATCAATGTGCCCGGCACCCAAGGTACACGCACCTCCACCTGATCCTAACCCACCACCACACCCTCCTATAGCTGCTCCTCCTGTCCTTAGTTCCTCGGCATCCCTCTATGAATGTGGTAGGCTACAAGTGGGTCTACCGAGCTAAACTAAAGGCTGATGGGACTCTTGAGTGCTATAAAGCTCGTCTTGTTGCTAAAGGTTTTCATCAACTCGAAGGGTTGGACTATGATGATACCTTTAGCCTGGTTGTGAAGCCTGATACCATTCGTGTTGTGTTATCTATTGTCGTTACTCGCCATTGGCAAATTCGTCAATTGGACGTGCACAATGCGTTCTTGAATGGTGTTCTTGCCGAGGCAGTTTATATGCAGCAACCACCCGGATTTGTTGATGCCACAAAGCCACATCATGTGTGTAAACTCCACAAGTCACTATATGGCTTAAAACAAGCCCCCCGGGCATGGTATGCTCGCTTGGCATGCTTCTTGGTCAGCTTGGGTTTTCAAACATCCAAGAATGATGCCTCCTTATTTCTCTACAATCAACAACATGGTCAGATGTTTATATTGATTTATGTTGACGACATTATTGTTACTGGCAGTAATCCTCAGATGATTAACTCTCTTATTGTTCGGCTAGGCACCGAATTTGCTCTTCGGGATTTGGGTCATCTCAACTATTTTTTGGGCATTCATGCGACTTCTACAGGTGCAGGTTTATATCTTTCGCAGCAGAAGTATGCTCAGGATCTCTTACGCAAAGCTGAAATGCAAGATGCAAAGCCCATTGCGACTCCAATTTACCCTAAGTCCGCCCTATCCAAAATAGATCAGCCAGCTCTTGACGATGTCAAGAAATATCGCAGTATTGTTGGCGCATTGCAGTACCTCACGGTGACTCGACCCGATCTGTCCTATGCTGTCAACAAGTTATGTCAATTCATGCATGCCCCAGTTGAGACACATTGGGCTGCGATGAAACGAGTTTTGCGGTATGTTCGACACACAAGCAATCATGGACTCTTGCTCAAACCATGCTCTTCGTTTGCACTGCAAGTGTTTGTAGATGCCGATTGGGCTGGCTGCCCAGATGACCGCAGGTCCACAAGTGGGATCGCTGTGTTTCTTGGGGCGAATCTAGTCTCGTGGCGCGTACAAAAGCAAAGAACAGTATCTCGTTCATCTACTGAGGCAGAGTATAAAGCCTTAGCGGATGCAGCAGCTGAACTCACTTGGGTTACATCTTTAATGCGAGAACTACAAGTTCTTCATCCTTCCACAGCTATTCTTTGGTGTGATAATATTGGGGCAATGTATCTTGCAGCCAATCCAGTGATGCATGCTCGTACGAAGCAGGTTGTAGCCGGCAAGATGCGAGTTCAATTCCTTTCAAGCTCTGATTAGGTGGCGGATATACTCACTAAACCACTTCTGTGTAATCGGTTTGAGTTTCTTCGAGACAAGCTTCGAGTTGGACCAGTACCACTCTCATCTTGCGGGGCCGTATTGACAGATAGATGTCAAGGGTAGTGCTTATCCTAGTTTTACGCTAATGCCTATCTTGTATCTCCTATGTATTCTTATCAGCTTAGCTGTACCTCTCTTATCCTCATGAGTTAGAAGTATAGTGTACTACTTACACTCTGTGTATTCATATCTGTAACATCATGCCTAGCAATATACAAGGAATACACTCTACTATTCTATACTTTCAACTGTCTGACTAGCTACTAACCATTTTTTTTTTATACTCCCTTAGTCCTTTTTTATTGACGTTTAAGGTATCTACACACATATTAAAAAATACATTTAATAGGTATAAATTTGACAATTTTACATTAGGTTAAGACTAAATTGCTCCTTATTTAAAAAAAAAATAATAAAGACAATCAAAGAATCTAGTATTATGAAGATAAGGCAAAATGGAAAAAAGATTATTTAAGGCTCAGCGATAATATTTTTAGGACAATTCTAAATAGTTAAAACGTCAATAAAAAAAGGATAGAGGGAGTACTAGCTAGCCACTAACCTGGAGTACTAGCTAGCCACTAACCTTGGAATTCCAAAAGGAGAAGATCATCATTTATTTCATAAAATTATTTTTGAGGCCTAATACCTTTTACAGTGCGTAATCCAACGTATAAATCTTGAATAGATCTTATACTAGCAATGTTTAGGTCTAATAATTGCTTGACAATTATCGTAGCTTCAAAACTATCCTTTTTCTATCATGTCTCGCGGAATGCGACAAGTAAAACGCCTTTAATGCAAATTACCAGCAAAAAATAAACCCCAACATTGGGAGGGGTGGGGAGTGGTTTGTGGAATTTTTTTAAAGTAGGTTGTATAAGGTAATATGCTCAATTAGAAACATCATAATCAAATAAAAATTTTCCTCTTAGTTTTTAAAGAATTTTTTTCGTTTTAATAAATTTTTAATTGATTATGACTTTACTGGAAGCTTGTATTTCAATAGCATGAACCTCCATTTTTTTTTTTTTATTAATTGCCATTGTCATTCTAAGAATTTTAGTGTGTCTCAACTTAATTGACGCTATCAAGTGTTCAATGCATTATGCATGCCAGTTTTTTTTTACCCACTTATCCCTATATGTATTAAGCTTAACGACTAGCTAGTAGTTACTATCCTAGCTCATCAACTAGGTAATTTACTTCCTGATAGAAGGATAATTTAGTCTCTTTATAATAAATCCTACTACAAAGTGAATGAGTGTTTTCCTTATTTGTAGTGCCAAAAATTTTTTTTAATGGAAATAGTGCCAAAACTTTGAAGGACAGTTAATAAAAAAAATATCAGCTGCTCAATTCGTGGTTGCCTGGCTTAAAAGGCATTGGTCCAGAAATTGTTGTGCTTTCTGGGCTCTCCACCAGTATGGCTGCTGGTGGGGGTTGGGGTTGGGGTTGTGTTTGTTTGAAGATGTCGCAGGGTACAGTTCTTATGACCCATGCATCTTCAGTTTTCTAACTCGTTACAATTTGTCAAAAAAATAAAATAAACTAGTACTATAAAGAAAACAGAGATGGGTATCAGATTTCAAAACAAGGTGCGCCAATCGGGAATGTAGGCCATTGCACATAGACTGCATGGGAAGACGTTTCAACATTAATCTACGGTATTTATCAGAAAAAAAAATCATTAATCTACGGTATTTATCAGGAAAAAAATACATTAATCTACGGTATTGATAAAAAAAAAAAAGAAAGAAACGTTAATCTACGGCAATTAGTAGGATCTAAGCTTCCTTGTAATTTTTTAAATATCATCGCCTCGTGACTGCGCTAGTCTATGGATAATGTGCTTCACATATTAAACTGATTCCATTCCTGGATGTAGCTCTCTATTTGGTGTTCCTTACCCTACATGTGCCCATTGGTATGGACGGACCCATCATAGAGAAGGCCCAATGCAATGAGGAGATCCGGACCCAGTAGAAGAAGGAAGGGGGAAGGTCCATCTCGTGGAACCCTAGACGTCATAGGAGAACGTCAACAAATAGGGCCCATGTGGAATATTCTTGAGTAGCTAAAATATGGAGGACAGCTGTACAAGAGGTGTCTTGCTGAAGAGGAATAAAAGAGAGCCACACGATGTGGGGAGATGGACGCGAATAGTGACCTTAGGATGAGTGGGACATGTTGACTAATGTATAAAAACACCAAGAGAGACCTTAAAACCCTAAGGTAGAGAATGTTGTAAAAAGCTAGGGGCTGAGAGTCCACCCTTCTCTATTCACTGTAAACACCCTTTCTATCAATAAAATTATCTTTTTCAATTTCCTAGTTTCCTTCTTGTTGATTCCCGAATATGCAAATTTCTTGGTTATATCAAGTGGCACCGTCTGTAGGAATCTGACGAGAAGCCAACTCGCGCCGAAATGAACTCTAAACGGAAACTCTATTTTGAAGAGGAGGGAGGCGACTCTCCGCCAGCTCACTATTCGCCCTATGACTTCTCGACCCTTGACCATGGCAGGGGAAGCACAGCCAGGATAGGGGATAGAGGGCCGACGAGGGGGCTCAACCTAGAGGTCTTTGAAGCACAGCAGCAGGGAGCCTTGGAAAGTCTCAAATACTTGAAGAAGGGAAAAGTGTCAGCGAAAGGTTGGATCTTGAAAGGCAGCCTGTTGAAAGAGCAGTTAGGAAGGAAGTAGAGCCGGAAAGGCGAGGCCTTTGGAGGGCAGGAAGGGTTCTTAGCGTAGTAGGGGTGGAAAGATACTCTTTTGCAGAAGATAGGGTCCTGACTCCCTTGAGCCCTGTGCTGACAGAGAGGGTTCTTCCTAAGACATTCAAGATGCCAATTTTGGATTCGTATTAAGGGGAAACGGACCCAGCGAGGCACATAGCCCATGTAAGGATCACTGTAGGGGCCCAGACTACAGATGATGACATCTTGAGTAGAATGCTAGCCTTGTCTTTGAGGGGCAATGCTCAAGACTGGTACAACGACCTCCCGGCAGGATCCGTGACTTCTTTTGTAGATCTCTCAAGTAAGCTGGTGGACAGGTTCTGTGCCAGCGCCCCTCCAAAGAGAGAGTCCGCATACCTATACCAGATAAGGCATGAGGAGGACGAGACCCTACGGTCGTATATCACCAGGTTCAATAAAGAAACCATGAAGGTCAAAGACTGCAATATGGGAATCGTCATTGAAGCCTTAAAGAGGGGAAGCAGGGTCAATGATTTCTCGAAATCTTTGGCACGAAAGCCTCCGGAGGACATGGAACAGCTGATGAAGAGGGCTGAAAAGTTCATTAGGCAGGATGACAAATTCTGGTCACTCCAGGCGGAACAGCGGGTATCAAAGAGGAATGACAAAGGAGCACCATCCAGAGATCGGGCGGGTCCGGATCGGGTGCCTGGGAAGAGGCGAAGGGACCCTAACGAGAGGGAGGGCCAGGGTCTAGGAAGGAGAGACGATGGTGTGGAACCAATAAAGTTCACACCACTAAATGCCCTGAGGGTTCAGATTCTGAATGTGATGACCATTGAGTACCGGAGAAACACACGTTGGCCTCGGCCGATGAGGAACCCAATGAGAGCCGATAGCGGGGCTCCCTATTGCAACTTTCATAAAGAACACGGGCATGAAGCTGAAAATTACAGGAACTTAAAATATAAAATTGAAAGGCTGATCCGAGAAGGACACCTGAAGGAGTTCCTCGTAGAGGCCCGACAGCAACCTCAGATGCTAGAACAGGGTCCCAAGAGGAGTGAGGGACCGCAAGGTGGCATGCGGGGAACGATTAATGTCATTGTGGGAAGCTCTATGGAGAGGGGCAGGAAAAGGAAGATTGAAGCAGGGAGTCTGTTCCATGTGTTGGGAGTTGAGGAGAAAAATCAGGAGGTGACCTTTACCAAAGCTGACGCAGAAGGAACAAAGTTCCCGCATGGAGACGCCATGGTTATAGAGGTGGAAGTAGAGAGGTACGAAGTAAAAAGGGTTCTGGTGGATACAGGAAGTTCTTACAACATCGTGGAACCTGAGATGGTAGCTAAGCTGAGGATTAGGTCAGAGCAAATTCGGAGGACTCGTATGGCCTTGTACGGTGCAGGTCGGAAATCGTTGGAGGTAAAGGGTACTGTGGAACGTTTACTCACTCTTGGGAAGTACCCAACCAGGAGGACAGAGGTGCAGAATTTCATTATCTGCGAAACAGGCACCGCCTACAATATGATTCTTGGGAGGACCTTCCTCTCGGACTTTGGGGCAGCATTGCATCATAACTATTTAGCCATGCGCTTCCAACACAGGGGGTATCGCTCTCATAAAAGGAGATCAGCGAATGGCAAGAAGGCTAGCAGCCCTAGATCAAGCAGGAGTGCTGGAAGGCCGTACAGGGGAGCAAGAGGAACCCTCAGAAGGGATTGAAACCCTAATGGTCGAGGGATCTTTTGGGGACGAGAAGAGGAAGGGTAGCATGGAGCCAGAGGAGACAATGCCCATTCTAGTGAAGGAAGAGGAAACGGGCAAGGTTACTCAAAAGGGTGTCTCGATGAAGGAGAATGAACTCAGAATACAGCAAGAGCTATTAGGAGAGTACAGGGGGAATTTGCTTGGTCAGCAGCTGATATGCCTGGGATAGATCCTGAAGTTGCATGTCACAGGCTAAATGTGAGAGAGGGAGCGAAGCATGTCATCCAAAAGAAGAGGAAATTTGCTACGGATAGAGGAAGAGCTATCCAAGAAGAGGTAGACAAATTAATTGCAGCCGGAGCAATAAGAGAGGTGCAGTATCCACAATGGTTGTCTAATGTGGTGTTGGTAAAGAAATGGCGCATGTGTGTAGATTTCACTGACCTGATAAGGCCTGCCCAAATGATTGTTATCCCCTCCCCAACATTAACCAGCTAGTGGATGCAGTGGCAGGGTACGAGTACCTTAGCTCCCTGAATGCAAATTTAGGATATCACCAGATTCCTCTGCATGAAGAGGATCGGGAGAAGACCTCGTTCATCACGGATAAGGCAACTTACTGTTATGTTGTCATGCCATTCGGACTCAAGAATGTTGGAGCAACCTATCAGCGGTTGGTTAATAAAATCTTTTCTGCCCTTTTGGGAATAAACATGGAAGCTTATGTCGATGACATCTTGGTGAAAAGCAGAACCTGTGAACAACATGTCAGTAATCTGAGAGAGGTCTTGGAGGTGCTGAGAAGGTATGGGATGAAGCTGAACCCTGCTAAGTGTTCTTTTTGTGTTGAGAAAGCAAAATTCTTGGGGTATATGGTGAGCAAAGAGGGCATCCAGCCGAACCCTGAGAAGATAGGGGTGCTGCTCGAAATGAGGTCCCCAAGAATAGTAAAGGAGGTACAAAAGTTGGCGGGAAGATTGATGGCTCTCAAGCGCTTTATCTCTAAGGCAACTGACATAGAGCTACCCTTCTTCGAGGTATTGAGGAAGGCGAGGAACTTTCAGTGGACGGAAGAGTGTGAAAAAGCGTTCGCTGAAATGAAGGATTATATGGCTAAAGCTCCAACCTTGGCAAGCCCAAAGGAAGGAGAACCCTTGTACTTGTATTTGGGTATTACAGAACAAACCATGAGCTCGGTGTTGGTGAGAGAGGAGTTAAGTGTGCACTACCCAGTGTATTACGCAAGTCAAGTCTTGTAGGGTGCGGAACCCCGGTATCCAAAAATTGAAAAGCTGGTGTATGCAATTGTGATGTCAGCTAGGAAAATGAAGCCTTATTTTCAGGCTCACAGAGTTATAGTGTTAACTGATCAGCCCCTGAGGCGCATAATGCACAAGCCAGAAGCTGCAGGGCGCTTGGTAAAATGGAGTGTGGAATTGAGTGAGCACGAAATCGAATTCCGCCCAAGAACAACCATTAAAGCTCAGGCCCTTGCTAATTTCTTGGCAGAAGGAATTTCCCCCTTAGAAGAGCCAACAGAGCAAATTCAAGGGGTGTGGAAACTTTATGTGGATAGAGCTAGCAGCAAGGAAGGTGCTGGGGCAGGAGTCCTCCTTAAAAGTCCTTATGAGGACACGGTGAGGTACGCCTTAAAATTAAATTTTGAAGCCACAAACAATCAAGCTGAATATGAGGCATTGCTAGCTGGTTTGAGGTTGGCAAAGGAGATAGGGGCTGGAAGGCTGGAAGTGCACTCCGACTCGCAATTGGTAGTGGCTCAAATCACAGGAACGTTTGGGGTAAAGGAAACCCACTTGATGAAATATTCTTTGCTGATAAGGGGTGTGATGGATGAAATGAGGAAATAAGGATTGGAGGTATCTCTGGTGCATGTATCGCGGGATCAAAATCAAGAAGCTAATACATTATCAAAATTGCTCTTGCAGGAGGGTACGGAGTTGCCAAAGGAGGTACTGATTGAAGAGATTGATAGACCCTCTACGGAGGAGAGAGGACAATTGATGGTGGTAAAAGGCAAAAGCACCTGGATGGATCCATTTATCCAATACCTCGAAGAAGGGAAGGTTCTGGAAGAGCGTGAGGAAGCTAGGATGCTATTTTGGAAGGTTGGAAATTATGCTTGGGATGGAAAGCAGCTGTACAGGAGAGGGGTCAGAAGTCCATTGCTTAGATGCCTGACAGAGGCTGAGGGGCAAGAGGTGCTAAATGAAATTCACCAGGGTATCTGCGGGATGCACGTAGGGGCCCGGTCATTGGCAAGGAGGGTAATCAAGAGTGGGTATTTCTGGCCCTCAATCATAGCAGACTCCCAAGACTTGGTGAAAAAGTGCATCCCATGTCAGATTCATGGCAAGGTCGCAAGGAGCCCATCGACATTGAGAAGTCATAGAGACTCCCCTTGGCCATTTGCTCAATGGGGAATGGATATCTTGGGTCCGTTCCTAGTGGAAAAAGGTCGAAGAAGGTACGCCCTGGTGGTAGTTGATTATTTCACCAAGTGGGTAGAGGCGGTAGCTCTGGAGGAAACCAAAGCCTAAAAGGTGGTCACTTTCCTCAAACGGAATATCTTTGGGAGGTTTGGAATTCCTTGTGCTATTATAACGGATAATGGGCCCTAGTTTGATAGTAAGAAGCTAAGGGAATTTTGTGAAGAGTTCGGGGTGAAGCTGAAATTCTCCTCTGTCAGCCATCCACAAACTAATGGCCAAACGGAGGTGTCAAGCAAAATCATTCTAGATGGAATCAGAAAGAAAATTGGGAAAGCAAAGGGTAACTGGCCAGAGGTGATGAAAGACGTGTTGTGGGCCTACAGGGTTACTGAGCGAACTACAAATGGAGAAACTCCATATAGGATGGTTTATGGTATTGAGGCAGTGACCCCCGTGGAAATGAAGTTCAAAACGGCCAGAATCCAAGAGTTCATCCAGGCGAAAAATGATGAGGTGATGGAAGAAGAATTAAACCTCATTGAAGAAACCAGGGATTAGGCTCATCAAAAGGCCATACTCTATAAGATAAAGGCAGAAAGGTACCATCATCAAGGTGGTAAAATGGAAAGTTCAGGTTACATGAACAGAGAATTGGCGAAATTAAAGATAAACAGCAAGGCCTAATTTTCCGCAGGGTCTTTGGAACCAGAGACAGGGCCCTGAGTACTGGCGGAGGGATCCTTAGAGTTCTGAACCAAGTCAGGAGGGCTGTCGTCTTCTTTCTCTAAGCCATCACCTAAAGGAGGAGAGTCAACCTCAGCCGCGTCGGGTACCTCTAGGGACTTGGAGTCCACTGGATCATCCTCTGGTTTGTCGCTCAGAGTCCTTTCCTCATCCTCTTCATCAGAAGAGTCCTCAGATTTGTCCACTGAGACCATAAGAGGAGGATGGACGATTTTGGCGGTAAAAAAAGAACCATCGTCATGCGGATACTTCTCACGAACTTGCTGGCGGTGAAATTCAGTAACCCTTTCCACGTAGCCGGTCACTTGAGCACCGAAGGAATTCAGAGTCTTCCTGAGGTTTGAAATTCAATCCATGTGAATTGATTTCTGAGCAGCAAAGGTCTCTCGAAGGACCTCAAGCTCTTTCTCAATTTTTCTTTCTCAGCAGCAGCAGCAGTGGCCTTCTCCTCAATCGAACGGCGGCAGTCTTTCTCGTGTTTGGAAACAGTAACCAAGCGATTATACTTCTCTTCAAGTTCCATCTTTGCCAAATACATCTTCTGACTATGAGCTGTGATAGAATGAGCCCTAAAGGCAGTCTACAAATAATCAAAAGACAAAGCACTCAAAGCCAAGAAGAATATGGCCAAAGCCGTTGAAAGAAATTGGGGATCGGGAGCTACCTGGAGAATTGAGGCAATAAGCAAAACAAAGAGGTTAGGAGGAACCTCCTCGTACTTCTTCTGAAGGTCAGGACAGGAATCAAAGACCCGGCAACAGAAGGTGGACAAGGCATGTTCGGGCATCCCTCTAGGAGCAGAGCTGTCCATTACCCGGATGAGGTCCGGAAAATCCATGTCATTCAGGTCCTCGGCCATTAAGGGAACGCCGGAGCAAAGAGTCGAACCATGACCAGAGGGAAGGGGCTTGCTAGAGGAAGCCTTGGGAGGATTCCCCAAAGGAAGGAGGTTGACCTCGGACTTGCACTTCTTTTTGCTCAAATCCGCAGGTTGGACAAAGAACCCTTTCTTGGAGCTACTACGGGTCTGACGTTTGGAAGCCCCCGGAACAGGGGAGGGTGACAGGACACCAGCCGCTTGATCAATCAATGCACGGAGGGTAGCTGAACTATCAGTGCCGTCAATGTCAATTGGGAGAGCAAGAGACCCCAAAAGCGAGTCCTCCTGTTTGCGCACCTTCTCCCGAAAAGGAGATACGACTTGGGACCCTAGGGATCGGTTCTGCTTTTCTCCCACCATGGTAGGCTCAAGATCTGCAAGCTCAGCAAGGGACAAGGTGGTTTGGATACCTTTGAGAGCTGCATGAGGACGTAAAACAAAAAAAAACGTCAGAAGAGGGATCTGCAACAAAAAGCAACTAAGCCAAGCAAAATCAATAAGAAGCAGGTAGGCAAAAAGGTAAAGGGACCTCCAGAACCCAGGACCACTTCTGGGATCAGGCCCCTCTTCTGAGAAAAGAAGAGAATATTATGGCCCCATTTGTCGCGCTTCAAAACTTTATACGAAGCTTCCTCAGATGCGGAAAGCTTCCCAGGGACAGACCGGCTGGAATCGAAAGGGCGAACGTGGTTTGGAAAACCCAATATTTCCTCAACAGTCCCCTCGTGCACAACCACCTTTACGACACCTTGGTTAAAGGGTTTCTTGCCTTTAGAAACGTCGCTAAAATGACCCTGAGCACTGCGTCGACAGCAACAAATGATCTCAGAACTCTCCTCGTTTAGATTCTTAAGTTGAAAGAACTTAAAGAAGATAGGGACGGTGGGAGCAACTTTGTGAATAAAACACCATAACTCAAAGGCGACGAAAAAGAACCAGGACAGGGGAGCCAACTGAATAGGGGCAACCTCAGCCGTCTTGAAAAAAATCCACCACAAAAGGGGAAAACGGAAGCGTGACCCCATAATCAATCACTAAGCAGTACATGAGAAACTGGTTATGGCGAGGGTAGGAGCGGAAGGATTCCCCATGGCAGGCAGATCTGAGTGAGAACTGTCTCTTAAGAGAGGAAGGGACGAACTTCTCCTCATAGGAAGCCAATACCGAAGTCTCAAGAGGGATGGCCAAGTCATCAACGGACATTGTAAGCGGTGAAAGGAAGAGAAACAAGGAAGAAGATAAGAAAGGAAAACGAGAGGGAGGTGGAAAAAAAGAGGAGGAGAAAAATAAATATAAAAGAGAAGAAAGAAAGAGATAAGAAGGAGTAACCTACCCGGAACCGTCCAGAACTGCCAATAGGAACCGAAGGCGCGGACTCCAAAAAGAACACAGGGAAACGGCAAAGAGATGGGGAAAGTGGAACCGTCGGATTTGAAGGAAACCCTAGAGACCAGCAAGTTAAGGGGTTAAAGGGAAATTCAAAATTTGAAGAGGTGGAAAAGACGGAACCCTTAACCCTCCACTTGAGGGGCTCTTGGTATGGACGGGCCCATCATGGAGAAGGCCCAATGTAATGAGGAGACCCGGACCCAGCAGAAGAAGGAAGGGGGAAGGTCCATCTCGCGGAACCCTAGACGTCATAGAAGAACGTCAGCAAATAGGGCCCCTGTGGAATATTCTTGAGCAGCTGAAATATGGAGGACAGTTGTACAAGAGGTGCCTTGCTGAAGAGGAATAAAGAAGAGCCACACGATGTGGGGAGATGGATGCGAATAGTGACCTTAGGATGAGTGGGACATGTAGACTAATGTATAAAAACACCAAGAGAGGCCTTAAAACCCTAAGGTAGAGAACGTTGTAAAAAGCTAGGGGCTGAGAGTCCACCCTTCTCTATTCACTGTAAACACCCTTTCTATCTATAAAAATTTTCTTTTTCAATTTCCTAGTTTCCTTCTTGTTGATTCCTAAGTATACAAATTTTTTGGTTATATCACCCATCAATTTGTAAAAAAGATTTTATATACCGATATAAATTTGAACCATGATAAGTAGTTTTATTATTTTTTTGGAAGAATATCTACCAGCATTCTGGTTATACATAAAATCCTATGGCAAATAGTGCAATTATATGTCCTCTATCACCATTGCTCCTTTAGCTCTCATGTAAGTGATCCATCAATGCTCTCCTCCATTTTCCAGTCTATTTTCTAAGTTAGAGCCAGTTGCTCTACATAGTTTACATAATAGCGACGGATCCAAAAACAATATTCTTAGAGGGGTAAAAAAGTAAAATGAAGTTAGGGGATTAGAATTTGTAACTAACTACCATTAAGATAAACATCATTTTGTGTAAAGGTGTATATTCAAAATTGTTCATTTGAGAAATTTGTGTCCACCACTCATAGCTACCTAGTTTGAGTTATACAATCTAATTCATAAGTTGGGGCGTTTCTCCTAAAAAACAGGGGTATCTTTACGCGATATGGCATGCTTGATATGGAATTGTCGAGGAGTAGGTTCTTCCCTTACACAGAATAGGTTCTCGAATCTCAAGCTCAGTTTAGCCCTAAGATTTTTTTTTTAATATAAACAAAACAACAGCAGAAGAGGCTTAAACGGAAGAGAAGGAACTTTGGGCATCGAATAGCGGAGCATGTGCATCCAATTCGAAGAGCAGGAGGATTAGCAATGTGGTGGCGAGAGCTGGAAGTTTGCACCGTGAAGAAAAAATGTGTTAATTTTCTAAAACTGCAGAGCGCATTCCTAAAAAAGGAACCTTTTCCCTAACCTGTGTGTATGGACCTCCTCGAGCGGTGGATCGCATGGCCTTCAAGGCAGAAGTAGTTAGGCTCTATCTGCCGGTAGATACTGGGTGGGTCTAGAGGGGGTGATTTCAATGCTTTGTTAGAAGAGGATGATAAGGTAGGAGGGGCTCCAGTCTCTCTTACACAAACAAGAGATTTTGTTGAATTCATGATGGAGTGTGGAATGCTGAAGACTGAGAGTTCAGGCCATAAATTCATGTGGAATAACAACAGGGCGAGAGACTAAAGTTGTGAACACCCAAATTTGACCCACGAACATTTTATTAACTTAGGTTCTAGATGTATCCAAACCACAAGATTAATGAGATGATTTAGTCTTTGGATAGGATATATTTAGAATTTATTTTAAATGAATGTGCATATTTTATACATTGAACCTTGTTACATATTGGAGTCCAAGGGTTATTGAGATGATTTAATCTTGGGATGAAAATATGTGCTAATGTTTGATTTAATAGAATATGTTTTGTTTTGTTTACTTGGGCTTTCTGGATATTTTTTAACCCAATAATATTGAAATGATTTACTTTTGGGTTAAAATTTGATTTAGAGGCTTAGGTTAATAAAGCTTGGATCCTCCAGAGTTTATTGGCCCAAAAACACTTTTCTTGCAGCTCAAATTTAGCTCTGATCTTCGTGCAAAATCAGAATTAAATTTATTTTTCTTATAGAAAGTATGTTTTTGGTAAAAGAGAGTTGATTTGGAGCTAATTAGAGATAAATAGGGTATTTTAATTTAATTGGAGTGATTGATAGGAGTGACCAGCAAGAATGGAGTGATTCTTGGTCTGACAACTTTAATTCCACGCTTAAAATCAATCAGACCCAGAATTAATGGTGATTGGGATCCAAAAGGAAAGAGTAACAGTGCTTGGCGGTCATCTAATGGCTTGGCGGTCATCGAAAAGTGCTTGGCGGTCATCCAAAATTGCCTGGTGGTCATCCGGACATGACCACCAGGCGTGGCTGCCATGTCGACATGACCGCCGGGCACCTACCATTCATGTTACGCGATTTTCGACTGTTAATTCGATTCCACACAATTTTTGGTCGGATTTTTAGCAAGAATCCCACTCATTATGAGGTCTATGAACCCTGTACTCCATGAACTCTATAAATACAGTCTCCCATTCACATCCAAAGCAGATAATCATCTAGACACACACACACACCCATAAGCTTAGAAAGGCTTGGAGAAACTCTACTTCTCTAAACCCTAAAAAACACTCTCTTTATTGTTATTCTGGAAGAATCCCGTGGATTTTTGCATTATAGGGCATCAAGGTTGAAGTGTAGTAACTGATCAAAGAGGAGGAAAGCAATCAAAGGCCATTAGGAAGGCAAGAAAATGAAGAACCCGAGTGGAGGTTCCTGATGCGTGCAGTCCTAGAAAATAATTCATATCTCGAGTTCTAGAAGTCGGATTGCTACAATCTTGGACTCTCTGGAAAGTTAAAAGGAGATCTCCAACTTTGCAGTTGAGCTTAGAAGCTGAATTGACCAGTTTTACTGTCTAAAATCCAGTCGAAGATGACCTATAAATTCTGTCCAACAACCAAGGTAAGTACTCTAATCCCTTTTTTATTGTGAATCTCATTGATTGTTGATGATTTGATGATTTGATGTTGCTGAGATGGTTACTGCTGATACGATGATGTGATTTGTGTTGATGAACCATTAGAACTACTTGGCTTTGACCCCAGTCACTTGGTACGTAAGTAGTCTCTAGTTGTCAATAAGATGTAAGCCGATTCTTCTTCTTCTTCCCTTCTCTTTATTTTCCACACATGCACACTCACACCAGGCACACTTGCATTTTACAATTGCACATAGTCTCGACCCAACAAGGATGGGTGACTAACACCTTCCCATCTGTGACGAACCCACGATCCCATGACTTTGGTTCGCCATGACCATGTAGCCTAAAGGAGTCACATGAAGGTTTTTCCCAAGTTTTGTCCTTAATAAAATTTGGGTGGCGACTCCAATGTCAAGGGATTGACCCGAGGAAGAAGGTGAAAAGGATTAGGTGAATAGGCCCAAGTGATTTTGGGTCGGGTATTCACAGTTGGCGACTCCGCTGGGGAAGTAGTGGGTTCAAGAGACTTTGTGCAATTGTTGAATCTTGTATGCCTTTTATTTGTCATCATAAGTGCCTTACATTCATGACAATTTATGTGAAGCCTTTACCGTAAGAGGGCGAGGGAATCCAAATCCGCTACATGCTTTCCTTAAACGATAGTGGTTTGAGTGAACCCGTTTCTCGATGCTTAGCAATGATGGGGATTAATTGGCCTTGGACCTCATGCGATATCCTTTATCACATGTGAGTAGGTCAGCCTATTCCCTAGCTGTAATCTTTAGCCCCCAACCAACTGCATACCCTGAGCATCTCATGCATAATGAATCAATAAGTGGTATGTGCATGTGTGTAATATGTGTTCTTGTAGGCATTATGTGTAAGTTGTGTTTTTTTTTTGGATTCGAGTCTATGTATGCACCGTAGTGTCATAATAAAAACAAGAAAAAAGAAAAAAGAAAATTTGAAAGAAAAAGTAAAAAGAAGGAAAGATGTGTGGGGCATCACAAACTCTAGGGATGTAAGTGTACATGCATAAATCAATAATGATTGTTTTTTTATATTGTCACCCCGGTTGTCATGTATATTTGGTTAGTCTACCTTATTTTAGGGAATCCACATTTGCATACATTAAACATTGCATTACATGCATTTCAAAAAAAAAAAACTCGAGCTAAAGTGTAACACTTTCTTTTAAATCCCCGTTTTCCTATTTTTAAGTCTTATAAACAAAAACGAGGAGCAACTATTTTGAAAAAAAATATTTTGCGAATGTATTCTGTCACATCTTTCTACCACCAAAGCATTTTAAAATAAAACAAAGCTCAAATCTAGGATTCTTGATGGCTATGAACCTCATTTCATGAAAGGCGTATCTAGGGGGCACCATGAGTGGAAAAGAAGTACAAACCGAGAGAGCAGATTTGATGAAGGAGTTGATGATCGAATTAGATGATGTTGATTTGAGGGCGCTTATCGACGAAGTGAGAGCAAGAAAATTTGAGTCTAATGGAGGGAACGAGGGGCAATCCTCGAAGCAAGGAGTAGAAAAAGCTGAGGGGAGGGACTAAGGGTTGCCGATAAGGACAGGCTCAAG
This sequence comes from Turnera subulata, assembly GCA_028386065.3. Taxonomy (NCBI): domain Eukaryota; kingdom Viridiplantae; phylum Streptophyta; class Magnoliopsida; order Malpighiales; family Passifloraceae; genus Turnera; species Turnera subulata. The sequence continues at coordinate 59,485 of JAKUCV010005959.1, forward strand.
GAGCTCGAGGACATGGTGAAAAGCATAAAGAGAAAAGAAGATGACTGGAACTTGGATCGATTATCACTACTCCCTAAAGCCCGTCTACCCGAGAAGTTTAAGATGCCTGACATGGAAAAATTCAATGGGACCGGGTGCCCCATAACCCATCTAAAGATTTACGTGAGGACGCTGCAACCTTTGGGGATAGGGCCTGAGATGATGGTCCAATTGTTTCAGAGAACTTTGTCCGGAGCTGCCTTGAAATGGTTCATGACTTTGGATGAGAACCAAATTGGCTGATGGGAGGATATGTGCGAGGAGTTCATGAAACAATACAACTACAATACTAAAGTGGATGTGACCAAGAGGGACCTCGGGACAACCAAGCAAGGGGTCCAGGAAACATTTTCGGCCTTCATCTCAAGGTGGCGCAGCAAGGCCTCTTTGATGGTGGATAGGCCCACGGAGGAGGATCAAGTGCAAATGTTGATCAAGAACCTTCAGCCAGTTTACTATGACCACATGGTGGGCAACTATTATGCCAACTTCAAGGCTCTGATTGGGACGGGAATTCAATTAGAAGATGTCATAACATCTGGAAGGGTCAAGGTTGCTAGACATGCTCCACCTCAAGGGTATAATTACAAAAGGACGATTGAAGTCAATAATGTGGATGCAGATGCACTTCGTCTGGTCATCCCACCAAAGAGAGAGTTCACTCCATTGCCCATGCCCATTGGAGAAGTATTCAAGCAATGCCTAAATGGCGGATTGTTGAAGCCTCTAGAGCCGAAACCATATGCAAACCCCGCAGCTAATCAAAGCAAATATTGTCAGTATCACCAGACTCAAGGACATACAGTTGACAAATGTGGAAGCTTGTGCCATGCCATTCAGAACTTGATTGATAAGGGGTTGCTGACAATGCCTACCATGCATAGATATTGATAAGAATCGAGAGTAGAGAGACTAAATTTTCATAAAGAGTGATGGTTTAATCCCATAAGACTCACTTTATTTTCAAGCATTTGAATAATTGTACCTTTTAGCTCCTCTCAAGGAATAAAATCTTATTCCCTCATCTTTGTGTGGCAAAAATTTAACAAATTTTCATGAAAGTCCATTGACTTAACTTGAGGACCTTCCAATTCCTACCTGATTCTGTGGGTGTAACCCATTCCTACCTAAACACTTACATTTTTAAACCTTCAAACACAAACCCAAGTTAACCTTCAAACATCTATCCATTCCAACCTCCATGTAGACCCCATCACATTCACCTTGAACACTTGTCTAAAAGAATTGCTTCCCGAAAATGAATCTATGTTCCTAAAAATTTTTATCCAAATGCACATGTTCAAAAGGGTCATTCCCCTCGAAAAAAAAAAGTTGAAAAAGAAAAAAAAAAGAAAAAGAACGAGGAAAGGAAAAGTGACCCTTAGTGCCTAAATGATTGATTCTTCACCCATTTTTTTTTTGAAATCAAGAGGAAGCCATGAATGAAAAAGACAAGTGTTCTCCTACAAACCTACCAGATTCGACTTCCCACAAGACACTATCTTGATAAACATCTCAAATCAAACACCACATCCACAGATACGTAGGTAACCCGGCAACGGGCTCGGTCTAATCGGTTCTTAGGTTGGTTCAATGGACAAGAATGGAGTTTTTTCTTGCATCTCAAGGTAAAATATGCCACAAGGGTATTCAAATGCAAATTTTTCAGACTCTGACTCTCAAGATCGACAAAGTGTCATTTCTCTCTCTCAAGCACACTTTTTCTTCCTTAAGGTTGTTATTTGGTCTTCTGCCAGCTCTGATTATCCATTCACCTACCTCTTCAACAGCTTCTCAGGCATATCTCCTATGACACATCATGATTGTATCCCTCCAACTGCTTGTGGTTGCTACTCCCTTGAAAAAGGCGAATAAAAGAAAAGAGAATTAAAAAAAAAGAAAGTCTGCTAGGTTGAAAACCCGAAAGGGCAGCCTAGGCAAAAGTTAGGACACGCCTGTTAGATCGAAAACCCGAAAGACGATCTAGGAAAAAGTTAAGGCAAAAAAAGGGAGAGTAGCCACTGGCCATAAAACCTCATCCGCTCTCATAAAGTCTCCTTACCTCTGACCCCTTCGCTTCGCAAGATGATCTTTCATGCACCTAGAATTTTTTAGTCGACCACTCAGGGGGTTCTTATTTGAAAAAAATTATTCATAGTCAATTGAGAATCCTTCACATGAAGCTTTAGTATTTTTGATGGAATATTCTCCTTTTCCTCAAGTTGCTTAACTTTCACTTTGGCTCGAATGTTTTTCAAAGCTCATGCATCATTAGGAGCACTTGCATCCAAACACATCATGTAGACGTAGATGGCACTTGCATTCGAAAAGAAAGAGAAACAAAAAAAAAAGCAATAAACACATCATGTAGAAGTAGAGGGCACTTGCATCTAAAAACAAACATGTAGAGACTAGGGGCATCCCCATGCATTGAAAAGAAAATACATTTTAGACATGCTCATGCATCACTTAGACATAGACATGGATTCCTTTGATAAGGTAGATTTAGTTGAAGAAAAATGAAAGGGGGAACATAAAAAATTCATCATTTTGTGTAGACTTACACGTCCTAGAGTTAATGGCCGAAAGGGCATGGCATGCCTGATTTATTTAGACGATATGGGTTTTAGACCAATGGGCATGTCGTGCCCGCACTCTAGATATAGGTGCTACAACTACCTGTAGACACCAGGGGCATGTTGTCCTAAGAATACATGAATTGATAATTGGGAATTCTCAATGGGATGAGTTGTAAGGCCTAGTTTTTGTTTGAAATTTCGATCCAATGTTGCTTTGGGCATTCTCAATGGAACGATTTGTAAGGCCAAACCTGAAATAATGCTAGGGCACGGTATCCGAACCTGTGTTGATTATGGACTAGTGAGCTTGAGAAATAGAGAGACTTACAGTTGTGGATAAGGGGCATGTTCAGCCTCAAAATTTAAGATCTCTTGGTCCCTCTTTTAGTCGCTTGGCTATACCCTCATGGATAAGATCTCGTGATCCCTATCTTAGTCGCTTGGCTATATCCTCATGGTTAAGATCCTCATGGATAAGATCTCTTGATCCCTCTCTTAATCGCTTGACTATATCCTCATGGATAAGATCTCTTGATCTCTCTCTTAGTCACTTGGCTATATCCTCATGGATAAGATCTTTTGATCCCACTTTTAGTCGCTTGGCTATATCCTCAAGTTTTAAGATCTCTTGGTCCCTCTCTTAGTCGCTTGGCTTACATCCTCATGGATAAGATCTCTAGATCCCTCTTTTAGTTGTTTGGCTATATCCTCATGGATAAGATCTCTTGATCCCTCTTTTAATCGTATGGCTATATCCTCAAGGATAGGATCTCTTGGTCCCTTCTTCTAGTCCCTTGACTATATATTCTCGCGAATAAGATCTCTTGATGCCTCTTTTTAGTCTCTTTGACTATATCCCTCTAAGAAAGACAGACGATGGTATGAAGGCGAATCACCCCGATTGATGTGAGAATACATAACCAAACCTCTCTTAGGGTACCGTGCCGATAGTGCATTAGAAAAAAAATCCCAAGCATGATAGATTTTCAAGAGAGAAAGGAAAGTTGTTCCAGGGAGGAGATAAATCCTTAACCAGTTTCTCCATGAAGGAGATGATTCCCACAAGCCGAGGACCCAGCCTTCACAAACCCCGGGATGAGATAATTTCCGGCCTCGAGGGCCAATCCCTCACAAACTTTCAGGATGAGATGATTCCTGAAGTGGAGGATCGGATGCTTCAACCATTAGTATACACGCACTAATCACATCATTCAGTAGCAAACATTCACAAATTTGGTTGTTCCTTTTTTGTGTTGTTTCGTCTTTAGTATCTAAACACTCATCAATGAGAGGCACCTGTGAACACCTAAATTTAACCTACGAATATTTTATTAACTTAGGTTCTAGATGTATCCAAACCACAAGATTAATGAGATGATTTAGTCTTTGGCTAGAATATATTTAGAATTTATTTTAAATGAATGTGCAAATTTTATAAATTGAACCTTGTTACGTATTGGAGTCCAAGGGTAATTGAGATGATTTAATCTTAGGATGAAAATATGTGCTAAGGTTTGATTTAATAGAATATGTTTTGTTTTGTTTACTTGGGCTTTTTGGATATTTTTTAACCCAATAATATTGAGATGATTTACTTTTGGGTTAAAATTTGATTTAGAGGCTTAGGTTAATAAAGCTTGAATCCTCCAGAGTTTATTGGCTCAAAAACATTTTTCTTGCAGCTCAAATTTAGCTCTGATTTTCGTGCAAAATCAGAATTAAATTTATTTTTCTTATAGAAAGTATGTTTTTGGTAAAAGAGAGTTGATTTGGAGCTAATTAGAGATAAATAGGGTATTTTAATGTTAATTGGAGTGATTGATAGGAGTGACCAGCAAGAATGGAGTGATTTTTGGTTTCACAACTTTAATTCCACGCTTAAAATCAATCAAACCCGGAATTAATGGTGATTGGGATCCAAAAGGAAAGAGTAACAGTGCTTGGCGGTCATCTAATGGCTTGGCGGTCATCCAAATGTGCTTGGCGGTCATCGAAAAGTGCTTGGCGGTCATCCAAAATTGCCTGGCGGTCATCCGAACATGACCACCAGGCGTGGCTGCCATGTCGACATGACCGTCGGGCACCTACCATTCATGTTACGCGATTTTCGACTGTTAATTCGATTCCACACAATTTTTGGTCGGATTTTTAGCAAGAATCCCACTCATTATGAGGTCTATGAACCCTGTACTCCTTGAACTCTATAAATACGGCCTCCCATTCACATCCAAAGCAGATAATCATCTAGATACACACACCCATAAGCTTAGAAAGGCTTGGAGAAACTCTACTTCTCTAAACCCCAAAAAACACTCTTTATTGTTATTCTGGAAGAATCCCGTGGATTTTTTGCATCATAGGGCATCAAGGTTGAAGTGTAGCAGCTGATCAAAGAGGAGGAAAGAAATCAAAGGCCATCAAGAAGGCAAGAACATGAAGAACCCGAGTGGAGGTTCCTGATGCCTGCAGTCCCAGAAAATAATTCATATCTCAAGTTCTAAAAGTCGGATTGCTACAATCTTGGACTCTCTGGAAAGTTAAAAGGAGATCTACAACTTTGTTGTTGAGCTTAGAAGCTGAATTGGCCAGTTTTACTGTCTAAAATCCAGTCGAAGACGACCTATAGATTTTGTCCAACAACCAAGGTAAGTACTCTAATCCCTTTTTTATTGTGAATCTCATTGATTGCTGATGATTTGATGATTTGATGTTGCTGAGATGTTTACTGCTGATACGATGATGTGATTTGTGTTGATGAACCATTAGAACTACGTGGCTTTGACCCCGGTCACTCGGGTACGTAGGTTGTCTCTAGTTGCCAATGAGATGCAAGCCAAATCTTCTTCTTCTCCCCTTCTCTTTATTTTCCACACATGCACACTCGCACCAGGCACACTTGCATTTTACAATTGCACATAGTCTCGACCCAACACGGATGGGTGCCTAACACCTTCCCATCTGTGACGAACCCCCAATCCCATGACTTTGGTTCGCCATGACCATGTAGCCTAAAGGAGTCACATGAAGGTTTTTCCCAAGTTTTGTCCTTAATAAAATTTGGGTGGCGACTCCAATGTCAAGGGATTGACCCGAGGAAGAAGGTGAATAGGCCCAAGTGATTTTGGGTCGGGTATTCACAAAAGCATTCAATGCAAATTGGATCAAGCTGTAGCCAATGCAAAGCGAAGAATAGATTGTCCCTGTACCACGACTAATAGTGAAGTGATGGTAGGATCGGATCATAGACCATTGATACTGAATTTCTTTAGGGAGATGGTAAACACCCATGAAGATTTATATTTGATCAGAGATGTACTGGAAAGAGAGGTTGTGACAAGGTTGTATAAGAGTCATGGAGGGAAAATATAAGGGGATCTAAACAGTATATGAGAAGTATCAAGGTAGCAAGGTTGAAATTAAGAAACTAAACTGTAGCTAATAGAAGAAATGCTAAAGAGATTATTGAACTCTCGATGAAGGAAGTTAAAGAAATCCGATAACAAAAATATATAGAGGAAGTTCGACACATGGAGAGTGAATTAATACGCAAGCAGATAGAATGGAAAAAAAGAGGAGTGTATTTGTCACAAAAGGCTAGAGTTAAATGGTTAAAAGTTGGCAATCGTAACAAAACTTTCTTGCATGCAACTACGGTTTAGAGAAGGAACAGAAACATGCTGTCTGTATTAATTAGGAGCAAGGATTATGGTTAGAGGAAGAATCTCAAAGCAGGAACAATATAGTTAGACATTTTAAAGAAGTATATACATTTGAAAACACACAAATTTTAGAGGATTTAAGGCACCTGATATCCCCTCTGGTTACCGAGGAAATGACTGATATGTTTTTGGTAGAGTTAAGAGATGACGAAGTAAAGGATGCAACTTTTTCTATAAGTGCGGCGAAATCTCCTGGACCCGATGGATTTAGTGGCCTTTTCTTCCAGAAATATTGAATTTAATTGAGACAGATGAAGTACAAGCAGTAAGAGGTTTTTTTTTCCAATATGGATACATGCTAAAGGAACTCAACACTACTTTTAGTTCCCAAGGTGAAGTGTCCAAAAGACATCAATTAATATCGGCCCATAAATTGCTGCAATGTCATTTATAAAATCTTCTCAAAATGTAATGCAAATAGGTTGAAAAGATACCTAAAGTATATATTCTCAGAAACTCAGCCAACTTAACTTTGTCCTCACTAACATGTATCCGAGGAAAACTTCTTCCCATCCCAATATTGCTCCAACCATCCAATGCGATCTCGCTAAAAAAGAAATAGCTAATTCATACCACTTAATGAAAAGGTCCTCAAGGGAAGAAGGCATACACTAGCTCATATCCCACCAATTATATATTGTGGACCACAACAACCAAGAAGCATCACAGTGTAGGAATAAATGGTCTCGGCTCTCCAGCTCATGTTTACAGAAAGCACAATTGGCCTCACTCCTCGAAATGATGTTTCGACGATTAAGAACTTCTCGAGTAACAAGACCATTCTGAAAAGCCATCTGAATAAAACATTCAAGTTTGGGAGGAACAATACTCAAGCATACACACGGTTTCAAGGACTACCTAGGAGATGGAGAAAAGAGAAATGAATGCCCCTCTTTGACACAGAAGGCGCCTCACATCGCCCAGCAAGGCATTGATCTTGTTAGCCTCCTCTTCCTCCCAGAAATACAAGGTCCTTCGCCAAGTAGGTTGCCAGATCCGAATCCCTTTTTTAAAGCCAAAAACATCACTAACCACAGCATCACGATCTAAGGCAATGGAAAAAAATACGAGGATAAGCTTGATTTAAAGCCCTTCCACCTAACCAAGGATCCACCCAGAATTTACACTTGTGCCCATTTCCAACAGACAATCTAATTTGGCTACTCATCAAGACCATTGGATCCAACAGTTTCCATGAATCATAAGAAATTCCTCCAAACCCCATACATCGCCACCAGTATTGAAACAAAGCAAGGAATTCATCGAAGGTTGTGAATAAAAATCACGAACAACATGACACCAACCAGGTCGAAATGCAAGAGGATGTTCAAGATTGATGTAGCGCCAAATCCACTTGAATAATAGGAACCTATTTTTAAAAAGAATAGATTCAATTCCCACGCCACCATACATCTTCGGTTTTACAATTTTCTCCCAAGCAACCATACACATTTTCCTTTTATCTCCACTCTCACTCCACAGGAAATTTCGTTGAAGACTAATGATCTTCTTAGCCACACCTATAGGGATAGAGAACAACGACAAGTAGTAGATGGGTAAGTTACTCAAATAGTCTTAATCAAAATCACACGCCCTAAAAGATAAAAAAATGCCTTTCCAAGAAGCTTATCTCTTCACCGGTTCCCAGGCCTTTTCGCATCGCATATCCATACCAATAGGAAGACCAAGGTAAGTGATTGGTAATTTTTCCGCCTTGCATAAAAGTGTTGATACATACTTTGGAATTCATACTTGGTGGGGTAGATCCAAAACTAAAGCTCTTAATTTCGTTTCGAAAAGAATCACAAGGAAATTGTTTTCTTGAAAAGAAAACTTCTTACCACAAGCGGGTAGAAAGATTCTGATAAAATATATGATCTCAACAATCCCTTCTTATGTGATGATGGTTTTCAAATTCCCCTCCATCTTTTGTGATCAATTAAACAATATAATGGCAAGATTTTCGTGGGGAAGATCGGGGGAGAAACTAAAATACACTGGATAGCATGGGCGAAACTTGGTTAGCATAAAGTGCAAGAAGGAATGGGATTTAGGGACTTAGAGGCCTTCAATGTGGCACTCATTGACAAACAATGTTGGAGAATTCTGAAAAACGAGAATGCTCTAGGGTTCGAGTTTTGATAGGCAAGGGTAAACACTGAATTTGATAATTCATCATGTTTTAGGTTGAGTGCTTTGCTCGGAAAAGATCTGTTGGAAGACGGCCTATGCTGGAATGTTGGCAATGAATAGTGTATTATAACATGTAGCAATAGATGGCTACCTAGAGATGGTAACCATAAGGTCTTGTCGCTTCAGCTAGTTCTATTAAAAGATTTATGATACAAGATTTAATGGCTCAATGAAAGGATAACTAGGACGAAGGCCTGGTGCGAAGTTTGTTTAGTAGAGAGGAAGCTAAGCTGATACTTGAAAAATTAGAGCATATGATTTTTTTTTTTTTGCTCGCATGCTGAAACTACTTGGTATGGATCTCCTTTTGGATCCCGATCAGATAAAGTCGGTTTTCCAAGATTTTCAGGTTTAGTGGGCAAATATGAGAATTGATCTCAATAAAAAATATATATTTGAATTAAAAGGTGTGGCAGTGATGATACTTTAGCACATTTGGAAGTCGATACACTCTAAAGTGTTTAGTGGGGAAGAACTATCCTTACTCGATGCCTCAAAGAATCCAGATCTTGGCTGCTATGGGGGAGATGATGACAGAACCAAACACAGAGAGAGCAAACACAAATGGATATACAAGAGAAGGGAGATGGACAAGGCCTTTAGAGGAGTGAGTTAAATTCAATTGTGATACAAGTCTAAGAAGCACTGATTTTAAGACAAGAGAATTGGGGTCCTAGGCAAGAACTCTAATAGCATGATGATAGAACTTATTCGGTAGAGGAGTAACACAAACTCAATCTTGGTAGTTGAAGCAAAAACTGTTAAGGAGTCTTTAGCCTTGCATTAGCTAGTGGATACCCTTCTATATCCATTGAAACAGATTTCACTGATTACCATGGAGAAAAACATTAAATAAGTTTAACTCATTAAATTTTATTATTGAGATTAATAACCTACCCTTTGTATTATTCTAATAACAAAACCTACCATTTCTATCCCAACAATTAAATAAGGATAAACAAGAAAAAAGTTCATTTAATGCTTCTCAAAACTCTCAAATGTTCTTATATTTTGATAAAAATTACAAAGCTTAAAAGATCTTATATTGAAAGAGAGTACAAGATATGAGGATGAATATGCATAAATTTCAGCAAGTGGAGTTTGTCAAGAAACATGGAAGCCCAGGGATTGGTTAGCTAGGGAATCCTTAAAGAATTGTAACTCCAGTGGCTGGATAACCGTTCCCCCACGATGATTAGCTACTATCCTTGTGATGGTGTTTATCTAACTTATCAACAAAAATACATATGTTTCTGGCAAGAAAAAAATTTCCGGTGATAGGTATTACTAGTTTGACAAATTATTCTGCATAAACATTTAGTATTTTTTTTCTTCTTCTTTTTTTCAATTTTTATATATTTATCACGGTTCAAAAAAATATTTTTTTTTCGAATCTTCGTGTATGCAGAAAATCTTCATTGGGAGGAGACTCACCCAGCATAACCAGGTGCGCGACCCGCGTCGAATCCGATTAGTCGAGCTGAAGCTCCGGATTGGGAAACAAAAAAAAGTATTTTCTTTTAAATTTAATAATATTTGTTGTATCTAATACACTCACACATATGTTCCAATCAATACGAAAGATCTAGGTTAACTTGTTCCGTTTGCCAATTGAAGAAGTAACGCGCAGGTTGTAGAGAAAGATAGATTCCTCATGCCATGCCAAATTAATTGCAATAGTTCACTGCGAATTGCAATTGAGAAAGACTGAAGAGAGATCTCCAAATTCCAGAGAGGAGGAAAAAGAGAGCCAGCTGGGACAACGTTCACTTCCAGATGGCAATAAAAATACACTTGGCGGAAATAGCCTCTGTATTAGCTTGAACCAGCTGGATTGTGGGGTGCTAATTAAAATAGGTAGCACCTAGCTATATCCTATTCACGAGCATTGTGTGCCTACTTAATTAGTAGAAGCTACACAACACGAGCCCAAGCGCGTAACACCATACCCCAAAATGCCTAGGATGCCTACCTGATTGCCATACGCTGACTGCCAGCCAGCTTCGGGTCAGCTGCCCATCCCACACTTCCCCATAATAATAATAATCAACCATCCAGCTTCCAGCTGTCTACCTTTAAAACACCCCACCTCCTTTTTCTCTTTCTCCTTTTACCTTTTACCCTTTTGAAGCCTTTAGTGGTGCCACAAGTTATAAGTTCTACTAACCCAAAGAGCTAAGGGTTATGTTCGTCAATGCACGCCGCAATACTAATGAGAAGTGAGAAGTGAGAACTGTGAACTGGAACTCAGCTGTAATGACCTTTTGTTGCGACTTGTGATGATGTTACTTACTCTTGTAGGGAGGGAGGGAGTACTTTGCAGTTTTGCACCGGAATATCTTTGTGTTTGGCTCTCACGCTCCAAATTTTGAGGTCTCTGTGAGTGTGATTGGAGCGTGCAACCAAAATCCTTACAACTTCGAAGTGGAGGCTTTGTTTCTTTTTTGTGTGTGTGTTTCTTTTGAATTAAAAAAGAAACGCGCTTCAGTGTACCGTTGGTCCTCTTTTTTCTTACTGGCCAAGTACAGTAGCTAGCTAGTAAACTCGAAAATGGCAAAACCCATCTCTAACTTTATTCATTGGCTGTCTACTTGTCTCTTTCTGTGCAGGTTCTCCTTATCCAACAAGCTTTACTTCTCCCTTTCGCTCCAACCCCACTTAAAAATTTTTAATTCAAGAATAATTGTACACAAGTTCACTGGCCCTATATAAATCCCCTTCCCCACCCTCTCCACTTCACACACCAACACTGTCCATCTAAGCACCTCCTCCTCTCTCTCTCTCTCTTACTCTCATTGGTCTTTTCTCCTCCAAGGACCAACCCCAAGCTAGTTTTCTCTTTCAAAATCTCTAAACACAATGGCTTCTTTCTCCAAACAGAATGTTCTGAAACTCTTCCTTCTAGTCTGTCTTTTTCACGTCTCTTTTGCTGCTAGGAAGCTCAATGAACTAGTGCGAGACCAGCCTCAGCTCTTGCAATACCACAACGGTGCTCTTCTCTCTGGCAGAATCTCGGTCAATCTCATTTGGTATGGCAAGTTCAAGCCATCCCAGAGAGCCATTATCTCTGACTTTGTCACCTCCCTTGCATCTTCGCCAGACCAAAACAGCCAACCATCTGTGGCCACCTGGTGGAAAACAACCGAGAAATACTACCACCTCACCTCCAAAAAGACCTCCCTTTCCTTAACTCTGGGAAAACAGATACTTGACGAGGCTTACTCCCTGGGAAAATCACTCACGAACAAGCAAATCGTGGGGTTGGCATCGAAGGGCGACCAAAAGAATGCCATTAACGTTGTACTAACAGCCTCCGATGTTGCAGTTGAAGGGTTTTGCCTGAACAGGTGTGGGTCTCATGGGTCTGCTTTGGGGTCCCAAACAGGCCATGTTAAGGGTAAGAACTACAAGTTTGCCTACATCTGGGTTGGCAACTCGGAAACTCAGTGCCCTGGTTACTGCGCCTGGCCATTCCACCAACCGGCATACGGACCACAGAACCCACCACTGGTTGCACCGAACAATGATGTGGGTCTTGATGGTATGATCATAAACCTGGCTAGCCTTTTGGCCGGGACTGCCACCAATCCATTTGGTAATGGATACTTTCAGGGTCCAAAGGAGGCACCACTCGAGGCTGCATCCGCCTGCCCTGGGGTTTATGGCAAAGGGGCTTATCCGGGATATGCTGGTAACTTGCTGGTGGATTCTACTACTGGCGCTAGCTACAATGCAAATGGTGAAAACGGGAGGAAGTACTTGCTTCCTGCACTTTATGATCCATCTACATCTTCATGTTCAACTTTGGTCTGATTAATAATGGGGGGAGTTAGTGGGAGTAGGATTATCTTTGATTAGATATGCTATATGTAGAGATAGACTTTGTGATTTATTTATTTATTCAATTTTTTTGGCTTATGCGGCGGATTAATAATAGAAAAGCAAATTACTTCGGTTTGCTTTTTCAATGGGAAAGGAATCTGTCTCTTTTAAATATTAATCCCTCTGCTTCCTCTGCTTGAGTTCTGTAGATTGCCATGTTCTCTTGTTGCTGCTTTGGCAGTTGCTGGATGAGCACAGTAGTCGTAGTAGACGATTGCTTTAGAATCCAGGCGCATATTGCTTTAAACTTCGACGCAGAATAAGCTTGATGTGTATCAATTGCTTATTACTTCCTCAAATGTGCCTTATTTTGAACGTATTTTAAAGGTAAATATAACGGAGTATAGACTGCAAGCAGCACTGTCCAAGTTAGTTGCTCAATGTCTGGACTACCAAAGCTAATTCCATGCTCTGCTATGGTAATGAAGATACTATTGAATATTTTAGAGGTAAAATAGAAGAAGCCCAAGAAATAATAAAGCATTAACACTTTTTTATTTTGTCAAAGATTAAAGAAATCCAGCTGGATCGTGTATTTGTCCATTTCAGTTCCTCCTTTGCTTCCACTATCTGATTAATAGCTTTAAGCCTAAGCATCATAGACGTCTAGAAGTGACACTCGTATTGAAGTTTCTGTACTTAGGTTACCCCCGCAATTTTTTTTAGTTAATGCCCAATATTTTCTGATTTTGGATTGAAAGTTAATGCCGATATTTTGATAAGGATATAGTCACATGATCCCGCCGGACAATTCACTTCACAGCGCGTGAGGCTCAAAGCACGCTTCATCAACCAGGCAGGGAGCCGGGTCCTTATGGCTGAGAAATTTTATGGATGGAATTTTCCAAATTTGATTAGTTATAAATATATAATTTTATTTAAAAATAGTTAAACCATTTAAGTATGAACAAAATTTGACGAGTCTCCACAATAAAATTTTTTTCTTATGGCTAACAGCTAACTAATTACCATGATACGTCTCACATAAAAAAAATATCATGATACGTATTTTAAAAAAAGATGGCATAATAATATGTATTCTTTTATTGAGCTGACAATGTATATATTCTTATTTCATTAAAAAATATGTATATTCTTACACTGAATACATACATATATATATATATATAAATATATACATATAATCAAAGACTGAAACTTAAAGGACGGAAGTCACACATCACGAGAGGTATGGAAAATGTTTGGGGTCATGTTCTTGAGAGTATTCAATGGGTTATTGGGAATGGCTATTCGGTGAAATTCTGGACGGATTTTTGGCTGGAGGATGAGGGTTATTTACTCAATCATTCATTAGTGGAGCTTGATAGTTCAAACCTAAATAAAAGAGTATATGAATATGTGCTGGAGAATGGGGATTGGGACTGGCCGTCTTTGAAAAAGATTCTTCCCAAGCCAATCTTAATGAAGTTGAGAGCTACTGCACCTCCCAACAGTGAAGCTGGTCTTGACACAATGATCTGGAGAGCCACCTCGTCAGGTACGTTCACTGTGGCTTCTGCTTATCATGGTAATGAAAATCTGGATTTGAACCTGGATAATGATATTTGGCACAAAGTGTGGCATTGGAAAGGACCTCAAAGGGTTAGAGCATTTCTTTGGTTGGTTGCCCACAATAAACTGCTAACAAATGATGAACGGTATAGAAGACATTTAACCTCTAATCCTAGATGTGAGGTTTGTGGGCTAAATGAAACTACTTTGCATGTACTTCGGGATTGTTGTAAAGCTAGAATCATATGGAATTCTTTACTCACTGCTGAATCTGTTCAGAGCTTTTATAATTGTGATTTGCATCAATGGTTGTGGACTAATTTGGTGGTGAGGAGCAATGACGATTGGAAAGTGATTTTTGGCTTGTCTTGTTGGTTGTTGTGGAAAGCCCGAAATGATAGGTGGGTCAAGAATGATATCAATTTGTCCTTGTCTATTAATTCAATCCTAGCATAGGCTGAGGAAGTTAAAGAAGCCTTACGGTTGGAGGATACTCTTAATGGCTCAGGAGTTAAAATCCGAGTCCCGATATATTGGAAGCCCCCTGTGAATGGTGTATGGAAATTGAACACTGATGGGGCATCAAAAGGAAATCCTGGCTTAGCTGGTGCGGGGGGATTAATCCTGGACGATTGTGGTCAATTTTTAGGTGGGTTTGCCTCTCATGTGGGTGTTTGCTCTACTTTAAAGGCTGAATTATGGGCGGTCCTGTTGGGATTGAATTTGGCTTGGGAGATGGGCGCCTCTAGTCTGCAGTTGGAAGTAGATTCTCAACCGATACAGAAGCTACTCTTGGGTTCAGAACCCCCGAAGGATGGAAACTTCTCTCTTGTCAGTAGAATCAAATCCTTCCTCAACAAGTCTTGGACGATTCAGATTCATCATATTTACCGAGAGGCCAATGGATGTGCTGATAGGTTGGCTAACTTCGGTTGTAGTTTGGAGTTTGAGTGTGTTAGATTTCATAGTCCTCCTTCTTGTATTAATGATCTTTTATGGTTTGATTCTATGGGCAGTGCCCAAGATAGACTAGTTAAAGAGTCTCTGTTATAGTTCCTCTCTTGTATGGCCTTCTGGCCTTTCTATTACCAAAAAAAAAAAAAAGACTGAAATCTACAGCTTCCCTGGTTGTGTGGTGGAGACTTTAATGAGATAATGTTTCATCATGAGAAGCGAGGGGGGCTGTACGTTCAGAGCATGCTATGGAAGCTTTTTCGGGATGCTTTGAGTAGTTGTCAGCTCCATGATCTTGGATATACTAGCGGGAAGTTCACATGGGTTAGAGGAGAAGATGATGATGCAATTGAGGAATTACTGGATCGTTTTGTGGCCTCGGCATCCTGGTCATAACTCTTTCCTAATGTTATGGTTAAACATCTTCCTTGGAAAAAATCCGATCATACGCCTCTAAAATTGATCTTGGACAAGAAGGAGTCATCTTCCACGCCTAGCCCACGCCTATTCAGGTTTGAAGCTATGTGGCTAGATTCCCCAGGTTGTGATGAAAATGTTGAGCAAGCATGGTCCACGAGTCAATTCACAAACCCTGTGGCAGTAATAAAAGATAAGCTGGGAAAGTGTGGGGATTTCTTGAGTACATGGAGCAAGGTTTCTTTTGGGCATATTAACACTATGATTAAGTTGAAACGGAAGCAGCTTGAGCGCTTAAATGCTAGTGTTCAGACTTCGTCAGTTACTCGTCAATCCAAAATCCTCTGCAAAGAACTCGATGATCTTATACATAAAGAAGAGGTTATGTGGGCTCAAAGATCTAGGGTACTTTGGCTAAGGGAAGGAGACAAGCATACCAGCTACTTCTTTCACAAATCTAACCAACGACGGAAGAGTAATTGGGTCCGAAGGATTAAAACGGAAACCGGTGAATGGGTTGTCTCACATGCTGATATTGCGGCTGCCTTCAATGCTTACTATTCGGATTTATTCTCTTCATCAGGCACTTCAGGTATCTCTGAGGTGTTGGACAGTATTCAGTGTCGGGTTAATAATGATATGCAACAGATTCTTTGTCATCCCTACACAAGAGCTGAGGTTTATAAAGCATTGATGCAAATGCATCCATCTAAAGCTCCTGGACCTGATGGTTTCCCACCTCTATTCTTTCAAAAGTATTGGAGATGGATTGGCGAGGATGTTGGGAAAATGATACTGGATGTCTTGAACAACGGGGCTGACCCTTCAGCTCTTAATCACACTTTCATCACCCTCATCCCTAAGGTCAAGAATCCTGAACTCTGCAGCCAATTTCGACCAATTAGCCTTTGCAATGTTGTCTTTCGGTTACTCACCAAAACCATTGCAAATCGGCTTCGAGAGATTATTTCTCAGCTGATTGGTCTAGAACAGAGTGCTTTTTATTCCGGGCCGATTGATCACTGATAATGCTCTCATTGCTTTTGAGACCTTCCACTTTATAAAGCATGGAAGCCAGAGCAAGAGAGGATGTATGGGTCTCAAGCTTGATATGAGTAAAGCTTACGACATGGTGGAATGGCCTTTCCTCGAAGCCATTTTTAACAAAATTTTCCGTCGAGCTGGGTGAATCTGGTCATGCGATGTGTGACAACTGTTTCATATTCAGTACTGGTCAACAGGATCCCTCAGGAGACTATCTTTTTATCCAGGGGCTTAAGGCAGGGAGATCCACTTTCTCCTTACCTTTTCCTCTTCTATGGTGAGGGTCTTTCAGCATTGATTAATAAAGCAGTTGTGGAGGGGTCCCTTCATGGGGTTCGAGTTTGTAGAGGAGCCCCATATATTTCTCATCTCTTCTTTGCAGACGATAGCTTGCTCTTTGGGCGTGCCACTAGACAGGAAGCCAGTGTGATCACTTCCATTCTTCACCGATATGAGCTAGCTTCGGGGCAGAAGATAAACCTAGATAAATCAGAGTTCTTTTTCAGCCAAAAGGTACCACAAATGACCATATCTAGTTTCCAAGGGGATCTGGGAGTAAAGGCTGTTGACACTATTGATAAATATCTAGGTTTGTCTGCCTTGATTGGCCGATCGAAGAAGCAAATTTTTGCGGCTATCTGTGATCGTGTGGCTAAAAAGCTTGGGCAATGGAAAGAGCATTTTTTGAGTGATGCTGGTAGGGAAATATTCATCAAACCTGTAGCTCAATCTATCCCAAACTATTTGATGAGTTGTTTTCTGTTACCGGATTATACTTATGCTCAATTGGAGGCTATGGTTCGTAAGTTCTGGTGGGGACAACGTGATGGTAGACGGCGCATTCATTGGGTGGCCTGGGAAAAATTATGCAACTCAAAAGCCATTGGGGGACTTGGCTTTCGAATTTTTGAAGTAACAAACCTTGCTTTTCTTGCCAAGCAAGGTTATCGGTTGTTATCTGATGGCACCAGTTTGTTAGCCCGAGTCCTTAAGGCTCATTACTTTCCACATTCAAGATTTTGGGAGGCTCCTTTAGGATATCAACCCAGCAATACGTGGCGTAGCATCTTCAAGGCAAGGTTTATTTTGGAAAAGGGAATGAGATTTGCTGTCGGAGATGGCTCCTCCATTCGGATTTGGGGTGATAATTGGTTGCCAAGGCCATCACAGTTCAAGGTGGAATCGGCGGTTTCAATCCTTGATCCTCTTGCTACCGTGGATGCCTTCATTGATCCTACTATCGGTGATTGGAACCGTCCTCTAGTTGACTCTATCTTCTCTACTGAGGAAGCTGGCCTGATTAAAAGTATTCCCTTTGCTCTTAATCCTGAACCTGATTGTTTGATGTGGGAGCATTCTCCCTCTGGGAGTTATACTGTCAAGTCTGGATATTATGTTGCACTGCAAACCTTACACCCTCAGATTTCAGATCGTGAGCATTTGGATCCCGGGTGGAATTCATGGTGGAGGAAGTTATGGAAGCTTAATATTCCACCTAAGATTCGGTCTTTTGCGTGGAAAGTTTGCATACAGGCTCTTCTTGTTCGCACTAACCTGGTCTCCAGACATGTGTCTGTCGATCATACATGCCCAAGGTGTAATTCTATTCCGGAATCTCAGCTTCATTTGTTTTGCTTTTGCCCATGGGCTGGGGATGTTTGGAGAGCTTGCCCTTTTCCCGTTCGACGGCCTAGTCCAGACACTGTCCATTGCTGTGACTAGTTATATCAGATTGTTCAACATGATGGATGGGAAGCTGTAGAATGTATTATTATGGTCATGTGGGGTATTTGGAAGGATCGTAATTATCTCATTTTCCAGGGATGCAACCAGCCCATCGCCTCTATAGTCGGAACTGCACTTGATACACAAGGTCACTATCAAAGTGTTCAACATCATCCATCTGTCCGTACTCATCTGGAGCGCCCTAGGGGCTGGTCTAAACCGACGATGGGTTATTGCAAATTGAACACTGACATGTCTTCTTTGCATGGCCAAGGGACTGGTTTAGGGGCCGTCTTGCGTGACAATACTAGACACTTTGTGGCCATTCAAGCGAGGTTCCTTCAATCAGCTTACTCAAGCCGAGATGGTGAAGCACTTACAGTCCGTATAGGTTTGATGCTAGCACGTGATCTGCATATTTCGAAACTTATATTGGAATCTGATAACATCTCGATCATTCATGCCCTCCAACATGGAAAGCCTGATCCCACCCCTTACGGTCGTCTACTCTCTGATATTCTTCTTCTTACTTCCTCTTTTATTGATGTACTTCTCTTTATATTCCTAGATGTTGTAATAAAGTAACTGATGCTACTAGTAGACTTGCGAACTTTCATAGTTCAAACCTTCTATGGTTTAATACTTCACCACCCGAACTTGTGGGTTTGGTGCAAGATGACATTTAAGCTGAATGAGTAATATAAACATCTTCCGTTCTCAAAAAAAAAAAAAAAAAAGACTGAAATCTAGAGATGACACTTGTCATTTTTTACGAAAAAAAAGAAGCTATTGTACCACGTGGCAATTTTGTACAAATGACATTTTCTTAATAAACATATGATCTAATTAAATAATATTAGTATTTTTTATTATTTAGTAAATATATATAAATGTTTTTAAAAGAACTTTTAACATTTTATTAAGTTATTCTTAAATTAGGTATAAATTCTTAGAATTCTATAATATTAAGAGTAATGTATGTCTCTTGGGTTTCTTTGTATTTAAACAATGTGTTTTAGAATTCCTAATATTCAGTACAAACTCTTACGATTCTTCCACATCCTATATCTATAAATAGGGACATGCAATTTAAGATTGAAACACTTGTGTAATCACATCGGCAAAAATAGTATCTCTTCCTCATTCTCTCCAATTTTTCTCCTCTTCTCTCCGTCTAAAAATTTTCATTATCAAGTTATTTTTAAAGATCATCAATAAGGTAGAATTCAAATCCAATTCACACTCTTTCGTCCAAAATAAAGGAGATTTTTTTTTTCTCAGGGAACAAGCTACAATAAAAATCAAGAAAAATTTAAGTATTATTTTCATTTTCATTTTCCTTTTTTTCTTTTAGAAAAATATATTAAAATAAAATAGATATATATATTTTTTGTAACAGCATAGGTAAAAATTTCATTTTTACCGGGACTAATTAAGTTAATTTACAGTAATTTAGCATTGAATTTTAATCTTGGGTAATTAAATTATGGTAAATCGAGCATTGGATTCCGAAACCGAGCCTTGTCCCACGTTCGGGATTTTTCTGCGGATTTTACGGACCAAAGTTGGGATTTTTTGGGTCCAGGAATCTTCAGAAAAAGTCGGGTTTAACCTCGATTTTACGGACCAGAAATAAAGATAAGTGGGTATAATGGATATTTTCTGGTCCAGGCGGGTCACACTTCACACGCAGCATAGTAACTGCATAATTGAAGCTCAATTATCAGTCGCCTTCTCCTGTGATACTTATGAGTTGCTTTTTCCTATTCAAGCAGTACCTCAGCCGTGACTTACCAGTATGGTTGCACTGCCTATAAAACTATGCCATCATCAACTTCTCAGTGCACCATCTCTTCATCTTCATCCTGCTTGAAAACTACCTTCACTTCCTGCAACTCGTTACCTGCAAAACACTTACTACACAGCATACCAGAAAATAATAATAAAAAAAACAAACCTAAACAACCACACACAACCCACTGCCACGTCACCTCTTTACCTCCTCTCCTTCTTCTTTTCTTCCTCGTGGCCGTGAGCCACCGACCGCCACCACCACGTCACCTCACCACCACCATCTCCCTATCTTTCCTCTCCTCGCTTACCGCCACTGCACCACGCCGCCGACCCCTCGCCGCACGCAGCACCGAGCTCGCCGCTGCAAGTCGATGCCGTGAAGGGACCACAGCCGCGAGCCTCACTCGACGACCGACCGGAGTCGCCGTTCCGTGCTGCCGCAGCTGTCGCCTTCGCCTCGCCACTGCCCCGCGATGCCTGCGTCGTCCTCACGCCGCCTCGCCTGCCCCGTTCTGGTCTTCCGCTGTCGCGCCGCCTGTGAAGGTGAGGAAGATGCGACCCGTTTGGTTGCTTCACGGGTCGGGTCGACCCGCGTGTAGAGGGTGGTTGTTGGGCTTGGTCAGTTGGGTATTGGGCTGCTGTGGTTGGGCTTGGAGTTTGGTTTTGGGTTGGGCTGATGGCTTGGTTTGGGATTGGGCTTAGCTTTGGCCCAGTCCGATTTTAATAAGAAAAAAAAAAAGAGAAAATAAAATCTGGACCAAGGGAAAATAATAATTCTGGAAAAAGAAAATTAATGGAAGAAAAATAATAAAAAGGTTTATAATTTTGGGAATGGTATTATCTAGGTAATAAAATACCGGAATAATATCCGGGTATAGGTATAAGTATAGAATGGTATTTTGGCACTTGAAATAAATGGTGAATGATGATGATAATGGAAATTAATTCGGGGTAGTAACTGAGACGAGTCAGTAATTATTTTTTCGATACACAGTACTAGCATGGCATTTGCATATCACCTTATGTGTACATATTATTTGATTGATATAGGAGTTGATAACGAGCAGTTTGCTGAGGGACTGGATTTAGAGTCTATTGGACAATTCCATAACTGAGTAATCGGCTAAGGTGAGGATGGATAACCCTTGTTAAGTTGCCTGTAATACTTTGTGTGCTTTGTTGTTTGAATGAACTGCTGAGATGTTCATTGTTGGCTATTTGGCTGTTGTGGTTATCATTGTTGTTATTGGACTGAGATATTGATTTTGTGTTGAGATTGATGTTGAACTATTGACTGTGGATAACTGAGAAATGGAAATTGGAAATTGGGAGTTGGAATTGATATGAGATGATGATATAATTGTCGTGTGGAAAGTAGTGGTACGACCCGATGGTTTGAAAATTAATTTTGGGATGCTATGGTCGGTTACTTGGTTTGGTTGGCATGTTGATGCCTGTGGTTGGGGTATACTAAATACCCAGTGGTTCGGATATACCAAATATCCGGTTGGCATGTTGATGCTTGTGGTTGGGGTATACCGAATACCCAGTGGTTTGGATATACCAAATATCCGGTTTTGGAATGTGGATCCTGGTATGGTATGGTTCTTGACCTGGCATCCGGAATTAATTGATAACCTGGTACGACCCTAGCTTGTCCAGTGACGGGGGCCGGGAAGATAAAATTGGAAACAATAATAATTATTCTTTTGGTCTTGGCTCAGTTTGTTGAGATATGTCGTTGCTTGACTGTGATTGCTTTTAAGTATTATGGTTGCCTGCATATCACTGTTTATCCTTCGTCGGTGAGCACTTCGGACTCACCCCTCGCCTGCGGGGTTTCATCCCGTAGGTTAAGTTGTTTTGTAGTTCAGGTACGACGCTCGATGGCTGCTGCTTTCTTCTCCACCTGACTCCGGATCCATACCACCGCTGCATGTGCATAAAGTCTTCCACTATTGTTCTCTTGCATATGATGCTGTATTATATTTCCGCTGCTGTGATGCTTGTTCATATGACTTTGAGGCTGTTTGTCACTCTGCCTCTGTTGCCTGCTCTTTTCTTTGCTGCTGTTATATATTGTGAGCTGTGAGCTGCTGAATAATGGTCCCCGTGTTGGGTGACGGTTGTTGTATTTGTTTTCCAGTTGTACATTCGGGTTGTTGTAGTGTAGTCCATATCAATATGAATAGTTTCGGCACGTGTTTACTGTGTTACGGTAAATACGGGTCGGGGCGCTTCAGTTTGGTAGCGGAGCGGGCAGTAGGTCATTAGGGATATGATTGTGATTGTATGATTGCTTGTTTGTGTATAAGTTCTGTCATGATATGATATGTATACATACATTCTCATATAGGTACGAATGGATCCGGTTGGAGGGAATCAGTATGCTGGAGTTCACCTACATGACGATTAGGTATCGGTGGATCAACCGCAACAAATTGCGGGAGGTCCGGAACACCCTGCGAATGTGCCTTTGGGAGACCCTACGCAAATGTTAAACGTAGTAACTCAGATTCTGCAAAGGCAAGAAGCCAGAGATGCCCGTATCGAAGCTACGGAAGCTCGGGAACAGGAAAACCAGGGACCAGTTGAGGATCCAGTGTATATGAAGCTGAAGAAGCTTAGGGCTGAGGTTTTCACTAGTGTCACTACACCACAGGATGCAGATCGGTGGCTCAGACAGATGAACAGGGTTATGCTGAGGCTGACATACAGGAATGACAGGTGGGCCAGATACGCCGCTGCCATGTTCCGAGGAGATGCCGTTGATTGGTGGGAGTCTACCACCAGGGATTTGCCGACGCCTATCACTATGCCATGGAATCAGTTCATGGAGATGTTCTGAAGGAAGTTTGTTTCCAAGGCATACCAGGATCAGCTGAGACGAGAGTTTCTGGGACTGCAACAGGGACCAGATCAGACGGTCAATGATTATGAGATCAAGTTCAACCGCTTGTCCATCTATGCCAGTGAGTTTGTGGCTACTCCGGAGGCCAGAAGTAAACATTTCTGGGATGGTCTTCGATCTGGTATCTAGACAGTCATGGGGTGCAAGGTCCACGAGACTTACCAGGACATGCTGACAGATGCCCTGAGAGCTGAGATTATTTGGCTGGGTAATGAGAGGGAGCTACAGGAGATCCATAAGAGGCAAGCTGCACAGAGTTCTAGGGGACAGAACAAAAGGTTCCAAACACCTGCTAACCAATCAGGGTAAGGACAGAGCCGCTCTATGCCAGTGAGTCAGGGACGTGGATGGAACAACAATACCTACAACCGAGGCAGTTCTTGGACTCAGTCTGGAGGAACTTCATCAGGGGATACTCGCCCGAGACTTCCTCTGTCTCAGGTGAGGTGCTATGAGTGTACCGAAGTTGGGCACTACCGATACTCTTGTCCCAAGTTGGGAAGATCTGGAGGTACAGCACCTACTCAGACAGTGCAAGCTTCAGTTGCCAGTGTTCCTAGTGGTTCTGGAGTTGGTCGAGGCCGAGGACGTGGAGCTGCTCCTGCTAGGACCCAGTCAGCCATGAACCAGAGTGTAGCAGTGCCGAGAGCATTTGTTATCACCGCTGAAAAGGATCCGGAGAATGTCGATGTCATAGCAGGTACTTTTACAGTCTTGGTAGTACTGCATATACTTTGATTGATCCTGGTGCTACGCATTCATTTGTCGCGCAAAGTTTTGCAATACAACATAACTGTACGGAAGAAAATTTAACTTGTCCGATGAGGGTTAGGTTACCTGCGGGTATAGTGGTCAGATTAACCCATGTGTGCAAAGACGTTTCTCTCTCGTTCGACAACGAGGTTTTTCTTGCACGGTTAGTTGTGATGAACATGGGAGGTTTCGATATCATTCCGGGGATGGGATTAAGGTTGATCCTGGAAAAGTAAAAGCTGTTCTAGAGTGGGAGCCGCCCAAGACGATACCAGAAGTTAGAAGTTTTCTTGGCCTTGTAGAATATTACCGAAGGTTCATCGAGGGTTTTTTTTTGATAGCTAGTCCTATGACCAAGCTGTTGAAGAAAGATCAAGCATTTGTTTGGAGTGAATCCTGCCAGAAGAGTTTTGACGAACTGAAGAAGAAGTTGACCTCAGCGCCAGTTTTGACAATACCTCAGCCAGGAGTGGAGTACGGGTTATTTTGCGATGCTTCAGGCCTTGGTTTGGGAGTAGTTCTGATGCAAGAAGGCCGAGTGATTGCCTATGCTTCGAGACAGTTGAGGCCACACGAGAAGAATTATCTGACACATGATTTAGAGATGGCCGCAGTGATCCTTGCTTTGAAGATTTGGCGACATTATTTGTTTGGAAAGAGATGCCGGATTTTCACAGATCATAAGAGTCTCAAGTACATCATGAATCAGAGGGAGATTAACCTGCGACAAAGACGTTGGGTTGAGTTACTGAACGATTATAATTGTACTATTGAGTATCACCCTGGAAAAGCTAATGTTGTAGCTGATGCTTTGAGTCGGAGACAACCAGAAGATGCTTCCACGACCTACTCGATATCCTCTCTTATCGAGTTAAGGAAGATGGGAGTTGATTTGTCAGTTGATGAGACAGGAGCTTTGTTGACACATATTGAAGTCAAGTCTAACCTGAGGGGCTGGATTGTGGAACTACAAGATGGAGATCCCGACCTGATCACGCTGATGGAAGCAGTCCGTAGTGGAAAAGAAGATAAGTTTCGCATAGCTGATGATAGTGCACTGATGCTGGGAAAGCGTCTATGTGTACCCAGTGTTGGTGACCTGCGTAGTCAGATTCTGGAAGAAGGACATATGACGCCGTATGCCATGCATCCCGGGAGCACCAAGATGTATCAGGATTTGAGGAGTCATTTTTCGTGGCAGCGTATGAAAAAAATGTAGCCGAGTATGTTGCTAAGTGTATCACCTGCCAGCAAGTGAAAGATGAGCATCAGGCTCCAGCTGGGAAGATGAGATCATTGACAGTGCCAGAATGGAAATGGGAGATGATCACTATAGATTTTGTGGTCGGATTACCGTTGACTCGGAGACAGCATGATGCTATCTGGGTTATCGTTGACCGACTTACAAAGTCAGCTCATTTTCTTCCCATTTGACAGACAGACACATTGGATAAGTTGGCGAAGCAGTATGTTGCAGAGATTGTGAGGCTACATGGAATTCCTAAGTCCATAGTCTCAGATAGAGATCCGAGGTTCACATCACGGTTCTGGAAGAGTTTGCAAACAGCTTTGGGTACGAAGTTGAGTTTCAGTACCGCATTTCATCCTCAGACAGACGAACATTTAGAAAGGACTATTCAGACGCTGGAAGACATGCTAAGGGCTTGTGCTCTTAACTTCAGTGGGAGTTGGGATCAGTATTTGCCTTTAGCGGAGTTAGCCTACAACAACAGTTATCATTCCAGTATTGGCATGCCACCGTTTGAAGCTCTTTATGGAAGAAAGTGCCTAAGTCCAGTTTGTTGGGATGAAGAAGGTCTTCGTTTGATCGTTGGTCCAGATTTGGTTAAGCAGACAGTTGATAAGATTCAGACAGTTAAGCAAGTATGAGAGCAGCACAGGACCGACAGAAGAGCTATGCTGATAAGCATCACCGTGAGATGGAGTACCAAGTGGGAGAAAGAGTTTTCCTCCGAGTTGCCCCTTGGAAGGGAGTTATCAGGTTCGAAAAAAGAGGGAAGCTGAGTCCCAGGTACATCGGGCCGTATGAGATCGTGGAAAGGGTTGGACCCTTGGCGTACAGATTGTCTTTACCAGAGGAGTTGTCACGGATTCATGACGTGTTCCATGTTTCCATGTTGAGGAGGTACAGATCAGATCCGAGCCATGTGGTTAGTACAGCAGATGTTGAGGTCGCAGAGGATCTTACATATACAGAGTTGCCAGAGCAGATTCTTGCCCGAGAGGTCAGACAGTTGAGGAACAGAGTTATTCCGATGGTAAAGGTTAAGTGGAGCAAGCACTCTGCGAATGAGTCTACGTGGGAAGTTGAGGAGCATATGCGTTCTCAGTATCCGCACTTGTTCATAGCTTCGGAGTGAATTTTGGGGACGAAATTCTTTTAAGGTGGGTAGGCTGTAACAGCCCAAGTAAAAATTTCATTTTTACCGGGACTGTTTAAGTTAATTTACAGTAATTTACCACTGAATTTTATTCTTGGGTAATTAAATTATGGTAAATCGAGCATTGGATTCCGAAACCGAGCCTCTTCCCACGTTCGGGATTTTTCTAAAGATTTTACCGATAAAAGTTAGGATTTTTCGGGTCTAGGAATCTTCAGAAAAAGTCGAGTTTAACCTCGATTTTACGGACCAGAAATAAAGATAAGTGGGTATAATGGATATTTTCTGGTCCAGGCAGGTCACACTTCACATGCAGCATAGTAACTATATAATTGAAGCTCAATTATCAGCCGCCTTCTCCTGTGATGCCTGTGAGTTGCTTTTTCCTATTCAAGCAGTACCTCACCTGTGACTTACCAGTATGGTTGCACTGCCTATAAAACTATGCCATCATCTACTTCTCAGTGCACCATCTCTTCATCTTTATACTGCCTGAAAACTACCTTCACTTCCTGCAACTCGTTACCTGCAAAACACTTACTACACACCATACCAGAAAATAATAATAAAAAAAACAAACCTAAACAACCACACACAACCCACTGCCACGTCACCTCTTTACCTCCTCTCCTTCTTCTTTTCTTCCTCGTGGCCGTGAGCCACCGACTTCCACCACCACATCACCTCACCATCACCATCTCCCTATCTTTCCTCTCCTCGCTTACCGCCACTGCACCACGCCGCCGACCCCTCGCCGCACGCAGCACCGAGCTCGCCGCTGCAAGTCGATGCCGTGAAGGGACCACAGCCGCGAGCCTCACACGACGACCGACCGGAGTCGCCGTTCCATGCTGCCGCAGCTGTCGCCTTCGCCTCGCCACCGCCCCGCGACGCCTGCGTCGTCCTCACGCCACCTCTCCTGCCCCGTTCTGGTCTTCCGCCGTCGCGCCGCCTGTGAAGGTGAGGAAGATGCGACCCGTTTGGTTGCTTCACGGGTCGGGTCGACCCGCGTGTAGAGGGTGGTTGTTGGGCTTGGTCAGTTGGGTATTGGGCTACTATGGTTGGGCTTGGAGTTTGGTTTTGGGTTGGGCTGATGGCTTGGTTTGGGATTGGGCTTAGCTTTGGCCCAGTCCGAATTTAATAAGAAAAAAGAGAGAAAATAAAATCTGGATCAAAGGAAAATAATAATTCTGGAAAAAGAAAATTAATGGAAGAAAAATAATAAAAAAGTTTTTTAATTTTGGGAATGGTATTTGGAAAAGAATATATGGTATATTATGGAAAATAATTATTTTGAGAAAATAATTTTGGGAAGGGTATTATCTAGGTAATAAAATACCGGAATAATATCCGGGTATAGGTATAAGTATAGAATGGTATTTTGGCACTTGAAATAAATGGTGAATGATGATGATAATGGAAATTAATTCGGGGTAGTAACTGAGACGAGTCAGTATTTTTTTTTCGGTACACAGTACTAGCATGGCATTTGCATATCACCTTATGTGTACATATTATTTGATTGATATAGGAGTTGATAACGAGCAGTTTGCTGAGGGACTGGATTTGGAGTCTATTGGACAATTCCATAACTGAGTAATCGGCTAAGGTGAGGATGGATAACCCTTGTTATGTTGCCTGTAATACTTTGTGTGCTTTGTTGTTTGATTGAACTGCTGAGATGTTCATTGTTGGCTATTTGGCTGCTGTGGTTATCATTGTTGTTATTGGACTGAGATATTGATTTTGTGTTGAGATTGATGTTGAACTATTGACTATGGATAATTGAGAGATGGAAATTGGAAATTGGGTGTTGGAATTGATATGAGATGATGATATAATTGTCGTGTGGAAAGTAGTGGTACGACCCGATGGTTTGAAAATTAATTTTGGGATGCTATGGTCGGTTACTTGGTTTGGTTGGCATGTTGACGCCTGTGGTTGGGGTATACCAAATACCTAGTGGTTCGGATATACCGAATATCCGGTTTCCATGTTGATGCCTGTGGTTGGGGTATACCGAATACCCAGTGGTTTGGATATACCAAATATCCGATTTTAGAATGTAAATCCTGGTATGGTATGGTTCTTGACCTGGCATCCGGAATTAATTGATAACCTGGTACGACCCTAGCTTGTCCAGTGACGGGGGCCCGGAAGATAAAATTGGAAACAATAATAATTATTGTTTTTGTCTTGGCTCAGTTTCTTGAGATATGTCGTTGCTTGACTGTGATTGCTTTTAAGTATTATGGTTGCCTGCATATCACTGTTTATCCTTCGTCGGTGAGCACTTCGGACTCACCCCTCGCCTGCGGGGTTTCATCCCGTAGGTTAAGTTGTTTCGTAGTTCAGGTACGACGTTAGGTGGCTGCTGCTTTCTTCTCCACTTGACTCCGGATCCATACCACCGTTGCATGTGCATAAAGTCTTCCGCTGTTGTTCTGTTGCATATGATGCTGTATGTTATTTCCGCTACTGTGATGCTTGTTCATATGACTTTGAGGCTGTTTGTCACTCTGCCTCTGTTGCTTGCTCTTTTCTTTGCTGCTGTTATATATTGTGAGATGTGAGCTGTTGAATAATGGTCCCCGTGTTGGGTGACGGTTGTTGTATTTGTTTTCCAGTTGTACATACGGGTTGTTGTAGTGTAGTCCATATCAATATGAATAGTTTCGGCACGTGTTTACTATGTTACGGTAAATACGGGTCGGGGCGCTTCAGTTTGGTAGCGCAGCGGGCAGTAGGTCATTAGGGATATGATTGTGATTGCATGATTGCTTGTTTGTGTATAAGATCTGTCATGATATGATATGTATACATACATTCTCATATAGGTACGAATGGATCCGGTTGGAGGGAATCAGTATGCTGGAGTTCACCTAGATGACGATTAGGTATCGGTGGATCAACCGCAGCAAGTTGCGGGAGGTCGGGAACACCCTGCGAATGTGCCTTTGGGAGACCCTACGCAAATGTTAAACGTGGTAACTCAGATTCTGCAAAGGCAAGATGCCAGAGATGCCCGTATCGAAGCTACGGAAGCTCGGGAATAGAAAAACCAGGGACCGGTTGAGGATCCAGTGTATATGAAGCTGGAGAAGCTTGAGGCTGAGGTTTTCACTGGTGTTACTACACCACAGGATGCAGATCGGTGGCTCAGACAGTTGAACAGGGTTATGCTGAGGCTGACATGCAGGAATGACAGGTGGGCCAGATATGCCGCTGCCATGTTCCGAGGAAATGCCGTTGATGTTAGAACCTATGTCTTCATGGTTCACTTATTACAGGTTTTGATAAATGACAAACCAAGATCATAACCAAGATGAAGCAAAAAGAAATCAAGCAAACAAGCACTCAACCAAAGTGATCAAGAATTCAAGTGAAGATATGATCAAGAGTTGAAGTGCAAAGAAGAGCAAGAGAAGTTAGGACCTATTTGTACAAGGTAAAA